>OX463840.1:1164223-1253631 GCA_949825065.1 Odontocerum albicorne | reverse complement strand
CCCCACGAAATCCATAAACACATACGTGAGCATATACCCACGAACCCCACAAAGACGGGCAATCACCCGAATATTCTTTTTCATATAAAGTGAGATATGATCAATCAAAACTAAATGAAGGGAGGGTCGAGAGGAAAGGAAAAGAAAAATCAGGCAGAAATATGTTATTTTACTGATTAGAAATTAAGAGTTTTTTCAGTCGCTTCTTAAAGCATGCCAAGGACGGAGCGAGTCTTATATAGGTTTGTAACTGATTCCAGAGTCTCACTGCGTGGACAGTAAAGGACGACGTAAAAAAAGAGGAGGGTGAACTGGAAAGGCCAATAGACAATCTATGTTTGAGCGTAGCGCTAATCCATGATTGGAAAGACGCTGAAAATTTTCGGCGAGATAAGAGGGGGCGGCGGGACAGTTAAGGATATTATACAATCGAGACATTATGTGAATTTGGCGTCTATTTCTAACATTCAATCAGTTCAATGCCTTCTGGTATTAAGTTATATGATCGTACTTACGTAGGTTGAATATAAATCATTTTGAAGACGCTTTAGCTTCTATATGTTACATACATACAAATATATCATTTTGTCGTTCCTTGTCGAGGTAGGAAGAGATGACATAGCACCAGACTTTCCTATCACGACACACATCTTTCGCCTCTTCTACGTCCACAGGTCGTACTAATTCTCCCTTTTTCTATTTCTTTCTGTCAAAATGTCACACTTCATCCAACCAAATGTTAAATACTAAAAAAAACTTTTTTTACTTGGATTGAAAGTTCAAAGAATGAACTTCACAACTGTGCTAATATCATATGGGAAAAAATATATAGACCACAATCTTCTCTCACTGGACAAATACATGCTCGTAAGTTATTAAAGCCATGCTGTTATATCTCAGAGGAATTTAAACTTAATTTGGTATAAAAAAATCAATAAACGAATCTATAATATATAATTCTTGTCTGGTTGGTAGCACTTATCGGCCACATCAGAGATATTTTGTGAAAATCGGGGATAAATACACCGATACAATCAAACGTGTGCCAATGTGTGACGTAGGTACGAGTATATTCATTCTAAAAAGCCGCTATGGGTGAGGAAGCGACGCTATTCACGTCCCACTCTCACTCTACTTCGGTATATGGGAACGCAAGAAATAAAATCTCAGTTCGGTCGCTTCTCTCGCTTCAGTAGCTCGCGGGCTTTCGTTTGAGGTGGTCGTCTCGCCCGTTTTGTGAACGTCGGTCGATGTTTTTTTTTTTTCATGTTTTCAGCAATTAAATTTCAATTATTGTCACTTTTGACTTCAAATTTAATTTATTTAAGCGATTGGCTATGAATATTCTTATTTTTCCGATTTTAAATCGCTCATTTTTACATCTGTATCGAATAGACAGTACGCGGATTTTTTTTAGCACAGGAAGGGAAAGGTTAAGTATAAGTTTTTTGGTTAATATTTCATAAAAATAAAAAGCATTGCAAACAAATGAAAAGATTAAACGCCTGCAAAGTCTTGATATTAAATTTAAGATGAATCTCACCACGCGTGCTGTGCCGATCGTTTCAATTTCACAGAGCTCTTAAATACCAGTGAATATTTAATATACACATACTCGTATATTCGATTCGGTATAAAGAAGTTTAAATCTGTTTCAGTTGAAATAGATCGCAAGTTGATAAAAAGATCTCTCGAGGATTGTGGGTTGTGGGGAGTAAAAAAAGATTTGTGTGGTGGTCTCGACGCGTCGAGAATGTTGATTCTTTAACACTTAACATATACTCGTATTTATTTTCTAGCGTCATTCTGTAGTCAATAATTCACTCGAAAAAGAATTAAAATTAAAATAAACACAAACAACAAAAATCATAAAGAATAATACAAAATTACCATGGCCACGGTGGCAAGGGAAAGAAAAGGAAATAAGAAAGAACGGCGGTAAAAAAAACAAGCTGTTACTGAAAGGCGGTGTAATGTTTTTTAATTTCCTTTTCG
Source organism: Odontocerum albicorne (assembly GCA_949825065.1). Taxonomy (NCBI): domain Eukaryota; kingdom Metazoa; phylum Arthropoda; class Insecta; order Trichoptera; family Odontoceridae; genus Odontocerum; species Odontocerum albicorne. The sequence continues at coordinate 1,251,636 of OX463840.1, read as the reverse complement.
AAACAAGACAACGATGGCGCGAGTCTAATATTAGCTGATTTCATAGTCGAACAGTATGGGCAATAAAAGATGATGAGGTTTTAAAGCATCGAACATTTTTATACACAGCATCACATCATTTTCCAGTCAGGGTAGGCAGAGAGAAGAGAGCGCCATAAATTACTATCGAGACACAGACACAACGACATTGCCTCACATTTGTTTTGTTAGTCTTTCTTCATTCATTCGTTCCAATTGCCCAAACCATATCAGATTCCTCTTCTTTATCTTACTTAACGCATCAACCTCAAGTTCACATTCATCCCTAATCCCTTCATTCCTTATTCTATCACATATTGTCTTCTTCTTCCTCTTGGTCTAGGTCGTATGACCTGTTTGCGAAGGTGGGCTGTCCTGGGATGATGACGTCCAGCTGTCCTTCCACCTTTTCGGCGGCCTTCCTGGTAATCTCCTGATGCTAGGGTTTTAAGTCTTAGCGATTTTTGCCAGTCTTATATCCTCCATGCGGTCCACATGATCCCTCCAAAAGCGCCTTCTGCTTCTTCCCCACCTAACCATGTCTTCAAAACCACAGACAGACCTTATCGTCTCATTTCTAATCCGATCTCTAAGAGTTCTGCCTGCGATGGAGCGTAGGGTTCTCATTTCTGCCACTCTGAGAAGGTATATTGTCCTGTTGGTTGCCTCCATGCGGTCCACATGATCCTAAATTGTTATCCTATTTAATTTTCTCAGTGCACGTACTTCAACAGTGTTTATTCGGCTCTTTTATATCTTTTTCCACGTCCACCATCTCAGTAGATTTTAATACTGTCCGGTTCGATATTTTAGTGCCCCATTTGATTTTGTTTCCTATCGCTACACGACGTTCAATATCTCTCGTAAATTTTCACTCATCCGAAAAAATATTACCTTCGTAGCAGAAATGCTGAATTTGGTCTAATATTTAATTGCTCACCCAAACATCGCATTTAGAGCGTCCTCGAAGAAATTCTGGGGTCTTTAATGGCGTTATATAAAAATTGATTTCATTATTATTTACTTTCCCTATCCATAACTTTATTTCGCAGCATCCATTCTCAGATCTATCTGTACGCATCTCTCCTACAATTAACTTGTCAAACTTGGCAATTCATCCTAATTCTCCGTTAACATTACCATGTCAGCGACGTACATCAATCCAAATCCATTGCCAATCGACATTTGTGTGCCACCCATTAACCTCTGTAGGTCCTTCGTACATTAATCTATGTAAATATTAAACAACCAAGGTGACATAATAAATCCTTGCTTTACCCATTTAAAAATATTATACCACTCAGTCAAGGCATCGCGTACATTTGCATTTCTATAAAACTTACATTTATTAATTCTAGCGACATTTTGTAATCAAAGTTTCATTTAAAATAAAAAAACAGATGCGTCAGACTCTCGCGTTGTAGAAGTGAAACTTCTTAGATCTTAGGAAAAGTTGATTTTATGCATTGCTTTATTTCCATTTGTTAACGATTTTCTTAGGATTAGGAAATGGTTATGTGGAATTGAATTCAAGAAAATCTCTTAATTAATTATAATAAAAAAATAATAATTTTAATAATTTATTAATTTATATTTTTTAACATTAAATAAATTAATATTTTTATGTTATTATCAATTATTATTTAATTATTTATTTATTATTATATTATTAATAATATTATTATATTATAAATTAATTATATTATAATATATTAATAATACAATTATAAATATTATAATAACATATATAAATTGTATTTAAATAAATATTAAAATAAATACTAAAATAAATACTAAATAAAATAAAATAAAATAATTTAACATAAATAAAATTAAAAAATTATTAAATATATTAATATATAACAAAATATATTATTTTTAATTTTTTTAAATATAATTTCAATAATAATATAATACACTTAATATTAATACACTTAGTCATTATAATAAATAATTATAAATATTAAAATAATTTATTAATAAATCAAATATTTATAATAATGAAATAATATAATACACTGTTTCACTTTTCGTGACGTTCAGGCCAATTCGCTCTACCGCGCCTATAAAAGTTTCACTTCAAAAATATTTTAACTGAATCAAAACCTCGTAGTTTCTTTCAGGTTGCCATTACAAGTTATAAGAAACGATTATTATGAATTTCTTATGCTGTTCGAAAAACAAAATGATGGAGAAACATTTTCTATCGATGTCGTTGACAAAAAAAAACATGTGTCATAATAAACATTGAATGTATCACGAACCTGTCAAATGAGTCACGTCATTACCCGGTACACCCATTAGACTATTAGAGGTAACATACTATGGGCTTCGATCGAACGGCAAATAAATAAAATGAGATTGTGAAATATATTTAATTTGCACTCGACTTTGCAAATGTCGCTCATTGGTAGCACGAGTTGTTTGCTAAAACTTGCCTGGAGTTGATCCAATAAGTTTGCACTATATTTTGCGATAAAATGTATTGGAGGAGAAAGCTCTTGCGAGAACATAATTTAACTATTTGGCAACTAACAACATTAGAGGCGTTCCTGCCTTGAATAGGCTTTGTATCCTCCCTTTGTTGACATCATTTCGATATTGAATATTCACAATTCTATCAATTTAGAATTTGCGATTTATTTAATCAAACACTGTTTATTCCACTTTTTGTAACGGTATAACCCTACCGGTTTCAAGGCTTTCACCTCATCATCAAGGAAGCACAAACAAAACTAAACCTTGAAACGGGTAGGGTTATACCGTTAGAAAAAGTGGAATAAACAGTGTTTGATAAAACAAATTACAATGTCTTTAAATCCCCACAATGTTAATGCCTTAACTATAAATAATATACAACCTAAAATTATTAAGGTTGATCAAAAAAAAATTTGTGCTTCATTATAATTTCAAAAATAATTTAGTAAAATAATGTGACCATGACAATACGAACAGATAAGAGAAAAAACCGTTCTTTGATAATATATATATTTTTTAAAAGCATAGATATGACCGAAGTCATAGGTATCCTTATACCCTCGAACACTAGGCGGAAAAATGCCTGTAGCGTTCGAGGGGAGTAGCACAGCGCGGGGTTCGAACCGACGACCTTAGGCACGGAAGTCCAGTGCGGCCACGCACTTCATAAAATATTGAATGAAGGTTTCATGCGTGTATATACAAACCATCACGCCATCTCCTTGTCGAGGTAGGTAGATTACAGAGCGCCAGCTTATCATGACACACGTCCCTCGCCTCTGTTACATCTATACACTTTCTCATATAACTCCTACGATTTCTGATTATCTACGTTTCCTTGTTTCAAAATATCATTTACTTGATACAAACATACTCTCCTCTGTCACGGACACTTGCACTTTATATAAGTGTGTTACTATTTCTTAATTCATTCTTTCTACATACTTTAATCGTTTCAGAATCCTTTTCTTGATCTTCCTCAACTCATTAACTTTCATTTCACACTCATCCCTAATCATTTCATCCGTATTCTTCATGTATTAATCTCAGTACACGTATTTCTAAAACATTTATTCGGTTTCTTTTTCCATGTCTACTTTTCACTTTCATACATCAAATATGGTATTTAAATACTGTTGTGCAATAAATATTTCCAGCTGGAAACATTCGTAATGTGGCTGCACCGGAGAATGCTACGGATACCCTGGACGGATATGGTCAGCAACACGAGGGTTCTTCAAATAGCCAAAGTTGATAGAGAGTTGCTGACTAATATTAAAATCCGAAAGGTGTCCTATTTGGGTCATGTACCATACTTAGAGGAGCAAAATACAAATTACTGCAACTGATCATCCAAGGCAAAATAGAAGGCCGAAGAGGTGTTGGCAGGAGGCAAATCTCCTGGCTCCGCAATATACGTGATTGGACTGGCATAAAGGGCGTTAGAGATTTTTTTCGGGGATCCGGGGACAAAGATGTCTACTCTCAGGTGATATTCAACGTTGGGGGACCTGACATGGCACTGAGAAGAAGAAGCTGGAAACAGCTGGAAAAACTTGCGAAATCTTCATCACGAATTAACTCCAAACTAGAAACCTCGATGACGGGTTCCAAACTAGAAACCTCGATGACGGGTTTGTAAGGTTTGACGACGTGTGGTTTTCCTTAATCCTTAATATAAATCGATTATGCCGCTAACCGAAAGCGGTTGCTAAAACTGGATTGGATTTCCTAAGCCCATAAGATTTCTTACGCTACCTTTTATTTATAAAGTTATGCACTTTCGAAATATAATTTTAAATAACCAGCGTGAATGGTAAGTATTATATATTTGGGGACTCGCTTTGTTCTGAATTGACTTAGTAGCGTTTATAAGCGGCATTGGTTTTGATGCTTCAGGATTGGAAATGTGGCCATCAGTAAATGTCTGATGCTTCCAGAGGGCACCCGACTGTGGCCGACCAACGCCATAGACTACGAATAGGAGTATATGCAAGATGAACATGCAGAAATGGGGTTTCTTGAACGAAAGTAGACTAAATGTAATTATGGGGATATATGTTATAATACGACAAATGCTTTTTGCGAATCCTGTATATCCCCACAATCTTGACCAGAGCACGTAGTCCCGATGTTTGTACGAACATCGGGACCACATACTCTGAGGAGGAACTGATTGATGCGAATAATAGGGCAATCTCTGTTGTCTCCTGGAAACACGTGGCATAATAGATGGTCCGGACACGGAAATGAATAAATAAGAGGCATTACATAATTTCAAAGAAAAAAATGATGGAGTGGTTCTTTGAAATAGCGCATTAATTAATTGACTATTATTATCAGGGCTGTGGAGCCGAAAAAAAAAACACGACTCCGACTCCTATATTTACCAACAACACGACTCCGACTCCACAACTCCGACTCAAAAAAGCTCAATTTTATCAGGTTGTTTCCTACCTTTGCATATAGCCATTTTTTTTCATGTTATACGGATAAAAATAAAACAAGATCAAACTTTAATAATTATTTATTAGAATTTATTCTTAAAAACAACATTGCTTCTATTAAATCTGTATTCGTAGAGGCTCTCAAATCAGAATTGAGAATTTTAAGAGCGGAAAATAACCGCTCTACGGATACTTGGGTTGGCGGTAATGCTGTAACGATCAATGCTGAATCTTTTACGATTTCTAGATACCACTGTATTGCCATTTCAACATTTAACTTATAAGTTCGGTCAATTTTTTCCATTATTTTCAATGCATCATAAAATTCAATTTTAAATTTTGAAATAGAGTCTCCTTCATCTATATTGGGACTGTGATTCAAACGAGGACGTTTTAGTTTATCTTGTTCATTGAGATATTTTTCTAAATCGTCTTCAGATTCAGCGGTGTCGGATGAAGATGATGATACTTGGTGTACGCTGCCTGCTGTCGTCTCTTTTTCTAGTCGAAGGCCTTTCATACGAACGGTTAATTCAAACAGAGCGTTTTTAGCTCTATTTATTTGTTCTTCCGTCAATATGGATCGAACCATGGGGTTAACATAGATCCCAGCCAACAGAATTTTCTTTCGACGTGAGAAAGAAGGAGACAAACACATTTTCGTAGACTTTATGCATTAAATGGATCTCGGTGATTCACCATATCGGCGCGACTTGCGCCTGCAAGTTTAATATTCGTGCACAATACACATTCATTATAATAATTGAAAAAAAAAAGTATTTTAACCCTTATAACTCCAGAGGCGACATATAGTCGCCATGGTAATTATTTTAATAACTCCAGAGGCGACTATATGTCGCCATTTTTTATGGTTGTATTGTTTACATAAACAAACATCTCGGGACACCCAGGAGCAGGTATAAACATGTTACATTAGTTTCACAACAACTGTTCTACTGTTTAGACGTGTTTCGGTTGAAAAATAATCAGTACGCACCCTTTTACACCGTTGAGATTACACAAGTTTTTTTTTTACCCTCTAAAATAATGGAAAAATCGCAACTGAGTGAAAGTGAAGACGAATTTATTTTAAATGTATATAGTGATGAAAGTTGTGATAGTAACATCAATATTCAGACCTCTAGTGATGAATCAGAGTACATTGGTCATAAAAAACGCAGAGTTGGTCCTCTTCTATCATCAGATAGTTCTTCAAGTACTACAAGCGCTCAAGATTCACAAGACGATGAATGGATTGATATATCCAATACGGTGGATTCTCCTGACATTATAAATTTTGACATCGGAGCTCAGAATGTCGGACCAAATGTTCCTTTAACAATCAAAGAACCAAGTCAATTTTTCAAATTATTTTTCACGGAAGAAATTGTAACGGAGATAATACGGGAAACAAATGCATATGCAAAAGTCAAACTTTAATCAAAAGTTCTAACTGCAAATTCTATTTGGCAAAATTGGCGTGATGTACAAAAAGATGAATTTTGGGCATTCATTGGGGTCATTTTAAATATGGGAACAATGCCACTTGCCAATATGCAAGAATATTGGTCTACTAGAGATAATTCCAGAGTCCCATTCTATGCAAATATTTTCACGAGATCTCGATTTCATCAAATATTCTGGATGTTACACTTGAATACACAAGAAACTGGCCATAGTGATTTAAGAACACGGATTCAGAAAGTCAGTAATTTTTTAGAATATATAAATAAAAAATTTGCTGACTATTTCATACCCAACAAAAATATCTGTGTTGACGAATCAGTAGTGAAATTCAAAGGAAGAATATGCTTCATCACTTACAATCCAAAGAAGCCTACTAAATGGGGAATACGCATTTACGTTTTGGCGGATTCTGAAACATCATATGTGTACAGTATTCTTCCTTATTACGGTAGTATTACTACAGAGAATTTACCAAGCCCAGATTTGCCTGTGAGTTCGAGAATACCCATCTACTTGTTCAGAAAAATTTTGGAGAAGGTACCCCATGCACAAGGATACCACTTGTTTACAGACAGGTACTACACAAGTCTTCCACTTGCTGAAGCACTATTGAAGATGAAATGTCATTTAACTGGGACGATACAGACCAACAGAAAAGGCATTCCGATCACCATAAAAAAACCAAAGTTTGGCAATAAAAAAGTTTTGGCTGTAAGAAAAAGAAAAACAATGCTTTTGGCATGGAAGGATAAAAGAATAATTACAATGCTGAGTACTGGTGATTCTGCTGGCATGTCGTCTGTTTCCAGAACAGGGAAGGGAGGTGTTCAATTAGTTACAGAAAAACCAAATGTAGTACGAAACTACACCAAATCTATGGGTGGAGTAGACCGTGCCGACCAGTATGCTTCCACATATTGTTTTCTCAGGAAGTCATTAAAATGGTGGAGAAAACTTTTTTTCTGGGGAATGGAAATTTGCTCAATCAATGCATACATCCTCTACAAGAATATAAGATTGAAAAATAATGAAAAACCACTAACTCATTTGAAATTTGTCAAGAATTTAGTTGATCAGTTGGTAGGAGACTTTCGGGAGCTGCGAAGTAGGCCATCAACTTCTACTTTTGATGTACGACTAGATGGTAAACTTCATGTTTTGCAGAAGGGAAAGAAGAAGGACTGTGTGGTCTGCTCAAATAGAGGCAAAATGGGCAAACGACATGAAACATATGAGTTTTGCGACACCTGTCCTGGAAAACCTAGGATGCATTTAGGGGATTGTTTCCTCAGATATCATACTTTGAAAGATTATAAAACTAAAAAATAATGTTGAATTGTTATTTTTTTTATCAAAATAAACTCATTTAAACATTTATCTAATAGTTTGAATAAAAAAATTGCATGAAACCTTATTAATTTTTTTTTAAATAAATTATTTCTAAAACCTATCATTTTATAGTAAAATTTCAAAAAAATACCCTGGAGTTGTTGGTATGTCATACAAAAAAAAATCTGGAGTTCAAAGGGTTAAATTTTAACGAAAAAGTAGTCGGAGTCGCTCGTTTTTTACGACTCCGACTCCAACTCCGACTCCGACTCCACAGCCCTGATTATTATAACACGGAAAGAATGGTCATGCAAACATTTTCATCTCACAGTTTTATAAAAAGGGTTTCCTTGTGATATATCTCGACGACATTTTAAGAGGAAATCGATCCGACCTCGTTTCATTTGTTCCCCTTTCCGCGCTGCAAAGCTCTCCGGCGAAACAACGTGACCGTTGTTGCGTGAACGCCGACACACCGGGAAAGCAGGGAAGGGAGTACGAGAATAAAACAGAATAAAGATAAATGCATATAATAATTAATAATTAATGATGCTTTATTTATCGGTAAGTGGGTATTTATACATTTCAGAATGGACGCGGGAGTGCGCCCGCAATATATTTTTATCTCGCTTCTGTGCGTGCAGAAATAGTCGATTGAAATATTGCAGACATCGCAAATAGTATTGTGGGTAGAAAATTTGTTTGCGAAAACGGCGAGACAGCGTGATGCGTTCTCTTTCTCCTGTGGAATGTATCGTAAATAGTATTTGTGGGTAAACAATTTCAATGTTTTGGTATGCGACCTTTGGACATATCCAAAGGTCGTTTCGTCGGTCGTTGACCGTGTGTGTTGACAATATTCAGCGACGACCGTGGTTCCTTCAAACGTAATAAATTTCAGTATAACGAACATTTTTCGGACGAAAATAGTCGTTGAGGGAATGCGAACCAACGGGATGGCACAAGTAATATTTAAAGAATGGCGGCTAATGAATTTGACACTAATGCAATCTTAACTTTGGATGGATGTAGAAGAGGCTAAGGACGTGCCGTAATACGAAAGTTCGGCGCTTTGTCCTCTCTGCCTACTCCGACAGAGAAATTACGTGATGGTATGTATATAATATCCTCTATAATTCAATTTGAGCCGTCGAAATTGTACACACTTACTGAAGTAAATACTTTTGGTCTGAGGTGCATGGCCGCGCGGTAACGCGCTGGACTTCTGTGCGGAAGGTCGTCAGTTCGAACCCCGCGCTGTGCTACTTCCCTCGAACGAAACAGCCACTTTTTCCGCATAGTGTTCGAGGGTATTAAGGATACCTATGCTTTTGGTCATATCAATTCTTTTAAAAAATAAAAAAAGATTTTCATTTTGATTTTATTTAAAGGAAAAGCGTTAAGACTATAATAAAGAACTCCTCTGCCATGGTATAAATAAATTTATAATACGAGGCATATCCAGAAAGTAAGTGTACTGAATTTTTGTAGGTTACAATTTTTTTTATTTAAACAAAAAAATTACGTGGTTACCGTAGTACATATGTAAGCTATTTCTCGACATAGTCGCCATTCCTCTCAACGCAGGTGGTGAAGCGGGGTATCAACTTTTTGATGCCTTCCTCGAAGTAGTTTCCCGCCAACCCCTCCGTCCACTTCTCCACCTCCTCCTTTACCTCCTCGTCGGTTTAAAACCTTTTTCCACCCATGTGCAGCTTCAGGGAGGTAAAGAGATAGTAATCTGAAGGTGCTAGGTCAGGACATCCCATTTAAACGAGGCGAGTAGTTCCTTCGTGGCATTGGCCGTGTGTGGTCTGGCATTGTCGTGCAGCAGGCAGACTCCCTTTGTCAGCATGCCTCCTCTCTTGTTCTGAATCGCCCTCCGCAATTTTTTTAGGGTCTCACAGTATCTTGCAGTTGATGGTCTCCCCTTGAGGCATATATTCAATTAAAATTATGCATTGACAGTCTCAAAACACGGATGCCATGATTTTCTTGGCTGAAATTGTGGTTTTAAAGTTTTTAGCGGAGGGTGAAGAGGTGTGACGTGACCTTTTTTAAACTCGCGACACCACTTGTACACACTCATACGATTCATAGCTTTATCACCATATGCAGTTTTCACCTAATTATAAACCTCAACCGGAGGTTTTCCCTTCCAAAGCAGATAACGGATGACGCCGCGTATTTCGCACTTGGCGGGAGATTGGATTGACATTTTTCACGAAACGTGTTGTCGCGTCGACACTTCTCAACGTACTGACCTCGAACCGGTCTCATTGCGGAGGGGAAGAGTCAGGCTACACGGAAGTGTAGCCAACATGTCGAAAATAAAATCCATCCGGTCGTGAGAGCCTCAGTACACTTACTTTCTGGATACGCATAGTATATTATAAAGGTTTTACGATAATATCGGCTCGCTAGAATATTACTATCTTCCTACCCTTCCAGTGACCCATCAAGCCTCTCCAAATTGTCTTCTTGTTCATGAGCGACTCTTCGTAGGCATGTTGTGTCGACAATTTGTGAATGATTCTGTTCTTCGAGAATAGAGGCAACAGAAGTCCATGGAATCCGTTACATCTTTCTCCAATACCACATTTCAAATGCACTAAGGGGGGGGGGTATTCTCATTTCATGGGCCGAAAAATCGACGATTTTTTGTTTTCAGTGAACGAATTATTGTTTTTTTAGACATCTTTATTTATCTTTTAAGAACATTTTCATAAAATTTCATGATAAAAAAAAATTTTTTTTTGTTTTTATTAAATCGGAGGTAAGGCCGCCCCTACATGGAGGGGGTCCATTATGCACGTAATTGTGGCTGTTGTACAAGTCTGAAAATTAAAATAAAAATACGTTTAACTCAGAAAACATGTGGCTATGGCCGGTACTAGAAAAATAAACAAAAATGGCGGCTTGTTGAAATTAAAAAAACATTTTTTTTTGTCTTTCGAAGAGTGAAAAAAATCGAAAAAAATTACCCCCTTAACTAGACGCATTATATTTATTAACACTTCATTGCAAAAACAATCTGACAAGCTTATTTCCAGGCCGCAATCTCTTCCAGCCAACCGAACAAAAGTAAAAAAAAAGCAAGTTACATGGTCGCAAACAATTGAATGGCGTTTTGGTAAAGAGGTAACATAGATGTTATGTCATCAATCACTTATTTGTCAGGAGAACCAAATGTTATGTCATCAATCACTTATTTGTCAGGAGAACCAAATGTTATGTCATCAATCACTTATTTGTCAGGAGAACCAAATGAAGTTTAGCAACACTTGTATTCCTGCAATACAGACCTCAGGTAAATGTTAAAGGTAAACTTTGAATACATAAATAATTTATGTATTCAAAGCTCACCTTTAAAATTTACCTGAGGTCCGCACTTAAGGAATACAAGTGTTGCAAAACCTCATTAGGCTCTCCCGACAAATAACAAGCAATAATTCAAGACGACCTCCGTGGCCTGGTGGTAAGACACTTGTCTGCCGATCTGGAGGTTGCGGGTTCGATCCCCGCTGGAACCCAGATTTTTTAAAATAGGATTCCAGTCTGGTTAACACTTAGGGCCTATAAAAACATATTTCTGGTTGGTTGGAAGCGATTGCCACATGGCAATAAACTCATCAGATTAAAAAAAAAATTATCGATGATATATACCTCTTTACCAAAACGCCATTCAATTATTCAGATGATTATTCATCTTTATTAAATTTATAAAGAATTTACTCGTACATACTCGTAGTAAAATAAATAATGAGATATCATCAATAAAAGGAAAATGAAGGGATGGTGGAAAAGAAAGAATAATCAGGAATGAAACACGTTATATTACTGACTAGAAATTTATAAACAATTTACTCGTACATACTCGTAGTCAAATAAATAATGAGATATCATCAATAAAAGGAAAATGAAGGGATGGTGGAAAAGAAAGAATAATCAGGAATGAAACACGTTATATTACTGACTAGAAATTTATAAACAATTTACTCGTACATACTCGTAGTAAAATAAATAATGAGATATCATCAATAAAAGGAAAATGAAGGGATGGTGGAAAAGAAAGAATAATCAGGAATGAAACACGTTATATTACTGACTAGAAATTTATAAACAATTTACTCGTACATACTCGTAGTCAAATAAATAATGAGATATCATCAATAAAAGGAAAATGAAGGGATGGTGGAAAAGAAAGAATAATCAGGAATGAAACACGTTATATTACTGACTAGAAATTTATAAACAATTTACTCGTACATACTCGTAGTCAAATAAATAATGAGATATCATCAATAAAAGGAAAATGAAGGGATGGTGGAAAAGAAAGAATAATCAGGAATGAAACACGTTATATTACTGACTAGAAATTTATAAACAATTTACTCGTACATACTCGTAGTCAAATAAATAATGAGATATCATCAATAAAAGGAAAATGAAGGGATGGTGGAAAAGAAAGAATAATCAGGAATGAAACACGTTATATTACTGACTAGAAATTTATAAACAATTTACTCGTACATACTCGTAGTAAAATAAATAATGAGATATCATCAATAAAAGGAAAATGAAGGGATGGTGGATAAGAAAGAATAATCAGGAATGAAACACGTTATATTACTGACTAGAAATTTATAAACAATTTACTCGTACATACTCGTAGTAAAATAAATAATGAGATATCATCAATAAAAGGAAAATGAAGGGATGGTGGAAATGAAAGAATAATCAGGAATGAAACACGTTATATTACTGACTAGAAATTTATAAACAATTTACTCGTACATACTCGTAGTCAAATAAATAATGAGATATCATCAATAAAAGGAAAATGAAGGGATGGTGGAAAAGAAAGAATAATCAGGAATGAAACACGTTATATTACTGACTAGAAATTTATAAACAATTTACTCGTACATACTCGTAGTAAAATAAATAATGAGATATCATCAATAAAAGGAAAATGAAGGAATGGTGGAAATGAAAGAATAATCAGGAATGAAACACGTTATATTACTGACTAGAAATTTATAAACAATTTACTCGTACATACTCGTAGTCAAATAAATAATGAGATATCATCAATAAAAGGAAAATGAAGGGATGGTGGAAAAGAAAGAATAATCAGGAATGAAACACGTTATATTACTGACTAGAAATTTATAAACAATTTACTCGTACATACTCGTAGTAAAATAAATAATGAGATATCATCAATAAAAGGAAAATGAAGGAATGGTGGAAATGAAAGAATAATCAGGAATGAAACACGTTATATTACTGACTAGAAATTTATAAACAATTTACTCGTACATACTCGTAGTCAAATAAATAATGAGATATCATCAATAAAAGGAAAATGAAGGGATGGTGGAAAAGAAAGAATAATCAGGAATGAAACACGTTATATTACTGACTAGAAATTTATAAACAATTTACTCGTACATACTCGTAGTCAAATAAATAATGAGATATCATCAATAAAAGGAAAATGAAGGGATGGTGGAAAAGAAAGAATAATCAGGAATGAAACACGTTATATTACTGACTAGAAATTTATAAACAATTTACTCGTACATACTCGTAGTAAAATAAATAATGAGATATCATCAATAAAAGGAAAATGAAGGAATGGTGGAAATGAAAGAATAATCAGGAATGAAACACGTTATATTACTGACTAGAAATTTATAAACAATTTACTCGTACATACTCGTAGTCAAATAAATAATGAGATATCATCAATAAAAGGAAAATGAAGGGATGGTGGAAAAGAAAGAATAATCAGGAATGAAACACGTTATATTACTGACTAGAAATTTATAAACAATTTACTCGTACATACTCGTAGTAAAATAAATAATGAGATATCATCAATAAAAGGAAAATGAAGGAATGGTGGAAATGAAAGAATAATCAGGAATGAAACACGTTATATTACTGACTAGAAATTTATAAACAATTTACTCGTACATACTCGTAGTAAAATAAATAATGAGATATCATCAATAAAAGGAAAATGAAGGAATGGTGGAAATGAAAGAATAATCAGGAATGAAACACGTTATATTACCGACTAGAAATTTAAAAAAAATTCAGTCGCTTCTTCAAGTATGTAAAATAATTTTATTCGTATTTTTACGTACATTTTAGTCGTGATAATGATGGTTCCGCTCTCTCATATATTTTCTAGCTTTGATATTGCATTCATCGCCATAAATACATAGATAGAACTTAATATCAGTTTTTCATTTATATTTAAATATTGAATTCAATTTACATAATAGGAATGAAATAATTTTATTATTTTACGTGCGACAAATGACGATACGCAAAACCTATCTAAATAATATCGTCAAATAATTGTCTTGTTTTTATAAAATGGCTCATTATTCATAAAATTTCCATATAAAAAATGGAAAAAACCGTATAAATTATTTGCCGACGGAGGCTTTCTTTTCAACGATATTGTTTCCATTTAATATTAGGACTTTTAATTCTCACAATTTATTTCGTTTAAATTTTAATAAGGGAGAAAGCGAGCGAGCCGGAATTCCTCAAAGCGCGGGAGTAAAAAAAAAACTTTAACGGTTTAATCAAAATTTATGAATGCCATTAGTTCGGCAAGTCCGCTGTGTTAGGAATCTTCAGGTGCTCAACTCTACCAGGCCGGGCGAATCTATCTCCCGGTGCTGCTCATTTTGTCACGGCGGCACTCCTTATCTCCAGGATTAATATCTCATTAGGGGCTGGATGTCTTCCATCATCATCATCCTGGAAATCATACGAAACGAGCCTCGATAAACAGAATCCCGTGAACTCGAGTCATCAATTTCAACTGTACATTGATAAGCTAAAACTTTTCTTCTTTTATTTCGCCATTTCGCATCCATTTAAGGTCGTATGTTTGGACCTTCTTCCTCCATCTCTCTTGATCTCAACAATCATTCGGGAATAGTCCGAATCCCGTCGTGTCATCTTCTTTTTTCTTACGCAGGTCCTTGTTGAGTGTTGGTGACATATATAGTTTTGTACGCTTGTCTATATGCATTTATTTTAGTTGTATTGTTTTTTTTTTATTATATTGTGTTTTTGTAATGTACGAGGGTCGTCCAGAAAGTAAATAACGATTGTGCATCACGCACTGCACCAATGCCCCCCCCACCGCGATCATATGCGCGCCAGTTAGCTCTTCAGTGCGAGCCGAGTTTTGTTGCTGAACGGTCGTGCGTCTTTGTTCTGTAACCTTTCAAAATGGCTGCGCCCATCGAAAATCCCGCCAAATGTGAAGTGCGTAGTGTCATTCGTTTTCTGAATGCACAAAATGTTCGGCCTATCGAAATTTATAGGCAAATAAAGAATGTTTATGGTGATAGTGCAATGATATGAAGCACTCACTACTGGTTTTATTATTATTGTTATACGGAACATTCTACCGTTTATTCATAAATAAAGAAGGATTAATTTTAATAATACATAAGTCACATTTGTATCCGTGTAAAAAATTAAATGAAGGTGTTGCAAATAATGCGTAGAACAACAATGATTAAGGAATAAGGCATTCGGAAACAATGCAAATGCAAAGAAGATGCAGTGCATAAGATGAAGAAAGGAGAATTGAGTTGGTTCGACTATGTAGAAGAAATGAACGACAAAAGGATTTACAAAAATTATCTAACAGAGGCTGTACGGCCTGGACCTAGAAAAAGTGGCAAGGATAAATGAACAAATTCTGATAGAATGAAAAGTTTTAATAATAGGAGAGTATGTATGACATGGTGAAAGGACGAAGCCGAAGCGAAAGATGCGTACCAGGATAGAATGAAGAAATTTGTCCTCTCTACTTACTTCGTCAAGAAGATTAAGTGATGGCATGTATGGACAATAGAAGGGAATGAAATATGTTTTTGGAAAATGTTAAGGCCGAGGCCACACCAAAATGCTTCGTTAGGTGCTAAGCTAGATTTTACGTTACTCATATACTAGGTGACTTCATGCCTGGCCACACCAAAGTGCTACGCACAAATTCATTTGACAGTTAGGAGCGGTTGAGTCAACTCAACACACGATGTCACTCTCAAAACTAACCAATTTCATTATAACTTACCATCTTTATTTACTTCCTGTGCAACTTCATTCCAAAGTGATTTTATTACAGGTCCATTTTTGTATAATTTGCTCGATGGGTTCCACAAAGGCTCCCTTTTATACACAGCTGTTATTAAAACTTCCACAATCATCTTGTAAATTAACCAACACGTCTGTTCGCTAGGAGATTCACTCGATGACTAATCGTCATGTAGTGTGGCGCGAAACATGCAGTGTGGCCGCTGCGATAGTATGCGATGCGTTGGTTCGCTAGGATATGTCGCCTAACTCGCAACATAGCTCTAAGCACCGAGCGAGGCTCCTTCCTGTGTGGCCGAGGCCTAAGATACTCCTGGGGATGATGACGATGATGATGTACAGCACTGTAATAGTAGCATTTGAATTTTGTAAAAAGAAATAGAATTGAAAAAGTTTGCGCCAGAACTTTCTTATTATTAATAACTCTTAATGATCTGAGTAACCCGTAAAGATTAGATAAATGCCGAATTTCTAAAGAAAGTTTCAAGCGGCGCGGCGGTACAAAAATCTCGAGTAGCCCGAACGTGCTGAATGCGCGCAACACCGCGATTACAGGACGCCCTCCCGCACGCCTCGAGAGGGGGGCGCCAAGTCGGCAAACACTCCAAATGGCCCGGTTTAAATTTCAACCGAAACTTGATGGCGCAGATTACACAAGAAATTCTTAAACCGCGTAATTTAATTAGAGGAGCCGCTCTCGAAAGTAAATTGATATCCACTCAGGAGCTCCATTGTGCGGAGCGTGGGCCCCGGGCCCCCAGCGGTGGGTGCTGCCCTAAGCGCTGTCACTGTCACTGCGAGGGGCGCGAGGGAGCAAATTCAATTTATCTCATTGTTACTGTTACCGTCGACTTCAAAAAATACTTATATCTTTATCCCTTACGTTTCAATAATAGACAAATTTAATATATTTTTATTAACTTTAATTTCAAACTGTTGATATAGGCACAAGTGTCTTTATTAATATAGGAATCATCATCATTCCAGAACCGGGAGTATAATAATCGATGCCAAAAGCAGCACTATTAAAGGAAATAACCAACTGATAGGTAGCGCCCCGCCTGAGATCCGTAGATGAGTTCCAGCTGAAATAGAAAGAAG
Organism: Odontocerum albicorne; assembly: GCA_949825065.1. Lineage (NCBI taxonomy): Eukaryota > Metazoa > Arthropoda > Insecta > Trichoptera > Odontoceridae > Odontocerum > Odontocerum albicorne. Next base: position 1,234,657 of record OX463840.1, on the reverse strand, counting down.
AAGACAAATACAGGACCCAAAACCCCCATGCATGGTCGCCAACCAGCAAAATCTAGAACCCAAGACAACCCATGTATGGTCGCCAGCCAGCAAAATCCAGGAACACTTTAAAAAAGAGAGCTTTAGAACTCATGATTGCTCCGGATAAAACGCGTTTTTTTATGTGAAAGGATGACCAGACGACCAGGTTGCTCTCTGAAAATATGCACCAGGAAACCAAGTCAACTGCCTTGGCCTACTCGGAGAGCACTGGAAAGGCTTAACCAAGTAGGGGCTGGCTAGATGCAAGGCGAACATGTAGAGATCGGGTTTCTTGAACGAAAGTGGCATTGAATGTGATTGTGTACACACAACACACGCTACGAGTAGTTTGTCTGAACATCAGGACTATATGCTCCGGGCAGGACCTGATTGCTGCGAATGAGAAGGCGGTGTCTGTTGCCTCCCACTTGAAACAAATTGCATTATTGATAATTGACAGTCCGGATACAGAAATGAATAGTTACCATCGCGCCAAGACCATATTGAGGTAGACAGAAAACGAATCTGTCCTAGAACTGCGGATTTATCCTAGAACTGCGGATCTAAGTATCGCAACATCGGTGTATAGTGTAGGATGTGTATTCGATTTTTCCCTCCAAGGAAATTTCTACAGCGTCATTAAAAGCTTAATACACAAGAGCGCATTCGTTGTGCCATCTCTCAAAATTGCCTTCTTAAGAATTCGGGGCTGGCAACAAATCCAGATGTTTATTATTCAGAAAACGTTGTGTAAGTTTTTCTTGCCATACCGAACTTAGCGACTATCATACCCACCGTATCATCAATTATTATAGCTATCAATTATTATAGTAATTTTCTTGCAATACCGAACCTAAGCGACTATCATACCCACCGTAGGCTATCAATTATTATAGTAATTTTCTTGCAATACCGAACCTAAGCGACTATCATACCCACCGTAGGCTATCAATTATTATAGTAATTTTCTTGCAATACCGAACCTAAGCGACTATCATGCCCACCGTAGGCTATCAATTATTATAGTCATTTTCTTGCAATACCGAACCTAAGCGACTATCATATTCACCGTAGGTTATCAATTATTATATTAATTTTCTTGCAATAACGAGCCTAAGCGACTATCATACCCACCGTAGGCTATCAATTATTATAGTATTTTTCTTGCAATACCGAACCTAAGCGACTATCATACCACCGTAGGCTATCAATTATTATAGTAATTTTCTTGCAATACCGAACCTAAGCGACTATCATGCCCACCGTAGGCTATCAATTATTATAGTAATTTTCTTGCAATACCGAACCTAAGCGACTATCATACCCACCGTAGGCTATCAATTATTATAGTAATTTTCTTGCAATACCGAACCTAAGCGACTATCATGCCCACCGTAGGCTATCAATTATTATAGTCATTTTCTTGCAATACCGAACCTAAGCGACTATCATATTCACCGTAGGTTATCAATTATTATATTAATTTTCTTGCAATAACGAGCCTAAGCGACTATCATACCCACCGTAGGCTATCAATTATTATAGTATTTTTCTTGCAATACCGAACCTAAGCGACTATCATACCACCGTAGGCTATCAATTATTATAGTAATTTTCTTGCAATACCGAACCTAAGCGACTATCATGCCCACCGTAGGCTATCAATTATTATAGTAATTTTCTTGCAATACCGAACCTAAGCGACTATCATACCCACCGTAGGCTATCAATTATTATAGTAATTTTCTTGCAATACCGAACCTAAGCGACTATCATACCCACCGTAGGCTATCAATTATTATAGTCATTTTCACTTAAGAAACTGTGATTCTAAACATGGGTGCCGTGCTTTTTTTTGTACAATCCGCGAATAATATTAATAAAACGTCGATTTATATAACGCCGTTTAGAGAGCACATTCTCTCCAAGGGCGCTCTAACTCGGAATTCGAACCCACTAATATTGAGATATTAAAAATATTACTAAAAAAAAAACAAGTGAAGTGTAAAGGATAGAAAAGTGGTGGCTGCGGCCATCGAATTAGGAACTTCTCCGCATCTGCATATGTTTACAAAACAAATTTGGTATGAAAACTTACTAAAGATAAAATTTAGAAATAATCCTTAGTAGATCTTCCGATATGTGATAGTAACATATTCCGTTTTAGGTGTAGTGTAGTGAATGTGTATAATGTTGGTATACAAATATATATTTTGATAAGACCTTCTTAAAGGGTTGCCTTTAATTGCATCCCAAAGCTGCGCACGTCACCCATTTCTCTAAAATGAAGAGATAAGGCGAGAATAATAATAAAAAGACAATTTAGAGAGCAATCATTCCTCAAGACCGCTCTAACACAGCATTATTGACAGAAAACACTAGTGGATTCGAGTCTCGAGGCAAACCTTGAAACTACATTTTCTTAAGGAGGTATTCTACTCTATGATAGAAATTAAAAAATCGATTTCTTTTTTTGCATATTCTTAAACTTTAGACTTTTAAGAATATGTTCTGAAAGGAAATTTTAAAATTATCAATATTTACGAAGTTATTACTATAAATGAGACAGCAATTATGCCCCACCGGAATGACTCTGAAAATAATCTCAAAACTTTAAACGCATTTTTCTCGAAACTACTTTTTTCGACCTGGTCGACATAAAATCTCAAGTTCTATCCAACCAATTGCCTTCAAATTTGTTATGAAACTTTGATAAACGTTTGTCTATCGTTCCTACTTTGGAAAATTCAAAACTATTTTTTTTACTATTTAAAAAAAAAATTTAAATTTATGAAAATGGGTAAAAAAATGTAATTTTTTTCAGACAGCCGCCATTTTACGATTTAAAAAATTTCTTTGGTACCAATTATAACGACATTATTTCTTATCAAGAAACTGTGCATGCATTTTGTTTTAGATTTACGAAAGGGCTCCAATCATGTCGACCAGCTCACCCCCTTTTTTACGATAAGATATAACAATAGCTGATAACATCGTGAATTTTAATTTTTTTTTTCAAAAATTTGTTTGTACATTCTCAAATCATCAATAAACAAACTGTAAAAAAATGCATACGAAAAATATTTTTTGTTTTTTTTTTTATTTACAGTCGGAAATTTTAGGATGAGTCCTGTGACAGCTCACAAATTTGCCCCAATAATTCACGCCTCTAGAGTAGAACATCCCCTTAATTCTTCATACCACATAAGCGTCTGCTTTTTATTTGAATAGACGATATACTGCGTTAAGTCTGGAAATTTGATAAGAGTCTTCGTGAATAATAGGTGTTCATAGCCAAGGCAGGAAATGTCCATTCGGCAACCGGCGCCGTTAATTGATCGCTTATCGGCTCGTTGGACATATAGGTACCAGCAAGACTGGCGCGCTCCACCCGGCACCCCACCACTGGGGCTGGACACCCCGGTCTGGGGGGTGACCGCGCACCCTTAGATTCAAAACTGGGTAAAGCGTTGATAATAGTATTCGACACAATTGGTAAATATTGGACGATATAAAAAAAACTGTACTTTTAAATAGCTACGCCAGAGTGAAATGTCGGAATAAAAATGTCATGTTTATTTATAAAAAGAAAGAAACGTCAATTTATTGATGTTCACCTTAATAAACGAGCTGGACATGTCGGGAATAAATGCCACATATAGACCAACTGCCTTGTCCTGCTTTAAACTTTCCCTTCCGGTGCTAAAAAAATCGCGCGTTCCGGTGCTGTGTATTCAATACACAAGTAAAAATGAGCGAATTAAACACGAAAAATATGAATATTCATAGCCAATCGTTTAAATTAATTAAATTTGAAGTCAAAAGTGATAATAATTTAAATTTAATTGCTGAAAACGTGAAAAAACATCGGCCGACGTTCACACAACGGGCACAGAGACCACCTCGTATGGATGCCCGCGAGCTACTGAGACGGGACTCGGAACACTGACACTGTGTATGTTATACCTCGAAGGAAGAAACAACTGCGAACTGAGATTATATTTCTTGCGTTCCCATATACCGAAGTAGAGTGAAAGTGAGACGTGAATAGCGTCGCTTCCTTACCCATAGCGGTTTTTTTAGAATGAATATACCTACGTCACACACTGGCACACGTTTGATTGTATTGGTGAATTTATTCCCGATTTTCACAAAATATCTGATGTGGCCGATAAGTGCTAATTATTATTAATATTATTTTTTCATTCAATGCGTAAATGTATTACGGAGGAATACCTAAAATCTGAACCCAGTATTTATTATATTTATAGAGATATTAAAGATTTTAGAAGCAATGTGTACTAGTTACACATCACAGGGAAGGAAGGGTTAAGATACCTGAATAGACTCCGAGAAAGGGTGACTAGATGTAACGGAACATGCAAAGATGGGATGAATTCTTGAACTAGAGAAGGCTTACAGGACTCACAACACATGCTAGTACGAGTATGTTTGAACATAGTGGGTACGTGCTCTGGACAGGACCTGTTTGATGTGAATGATAGGGCGATCTCTGTTGTCTTCCACTGGAAACATGTGGCATCATTGATGGTTCGGATCAAGAAATAATTGAATGAACTCAATCAAACGAATGGAGGGCATGACGAGATTTGAACTTACGAGTATATCTCCCCCGCCTTGTCGAACATGATTGATTTATTAAAACTCATTTCAGATTATGTGAAAATATCCAAACATACCATCACGCAGTTTCCTGTCGGGGTAGGCAGAGAGGCGAGTGTATCAGACTTTCCTATTCCCGCATATTTCCTATCTCGACACACATCCTTCGCCACTTCTACATACATACACCTTCTCATAAAACTCCAAGGATTTCCATTTCTACGTTTCCTTTTTTCAAAATATCATTCACTTGATCTAACCCTTTCCTTGGTATACCACGCTTTCATCTCGTATTTGCACATTACATTTGTTTTGTAGGTCTTTCATAATTTATTCGTTCTACATGTCCAAACCATCTCAGAGTGCACTTCTTTATTTAACACATCATCCTTAAGTTCACATTCATCCCTAATCACCTTATTCTGTATTCTCTCATACATTGTCACCCCATATATTCTTCTCAGTGCACGCAATTACATAGCATTTATTTGACTCTTTTCAATCTTTTTCCACGTCCACGTTTCACTTCCATACATTTTTTTTTTTTTTTTTTTAATCCACTTTGCACGGATTTCTCCTGTTACACAAAGAGGGTTTGCTTCTAGCGTTAGCTTATTCGTTAGGAATAATATCAGCCAGGATTCTTCTCATACAGCTAGACGGTACCGAGAATATATCAACCGTGTCATTCAGTTGGTTCAATATCTCTATACCACGCGTGACTGAGTGTTTAGCCATGATATTCGTCCTGTAAGTTGGTATGTAGAACAGAGGGTGATTCCTTGCGCGGATATATTTATTGGGTACAAATAAACTTAGTGCTTCTAGAATCGCGGGACAGTTAAAGGAACCTTGGAAAACCTTTATTAGGAATATCGCAATGGATTCTTGCCTTCTTGTTTCAAGGCTTCTATAGTTACACACCGTGAGAAGTCCGGCATGGTGAGCATATGCAGGGTAATCGCCCTTTGTTCTGTACCATAGATATCTGAGGAATTTTTTTTGTATTTGTTCTATATTGTTTTTATATTTGAGCTGGTGAGGAGCCCAAACCGTAGATGCATATTCTAATTTGGTTCTAATTAGATAATTATATAAGTTTCGGATATCGGTGCTGTTAAATTCTCTTGATATTCTCATTACAAAACCGAGTAGTTTATAACAGTCCGATATCAAACGTGAGACATGGTTAACGAACGTGAGTCCGACATCGAATGTTACGCCCAAATCCTTGAATTCAGAAACTCTGTTTAGTGCCACTCCCTGTATATTATACTGATGGTGGATTGGTGAAAACGATAGACTATAAGATACACAGACACATTTATTAATGTTGAACAGAAGATGATTTTGCTCACTCCAGGAGACTAGGGAGTCTAGGTCCTGTTGTAACTGTGCACAGTCGTGAGGTGAATTGATCTTTTTGAATATTTTCAAGTCGTCAGCGAACAATAAACATGTCGAGTATTTGCATGAAAGTTTGTACTAAAATACTATTGTGGAACATATTGGCCGATTTTGATACTATCCGGTTCGAGTACATATATGTTTTAGTGCCTCATTGACTTAGTTTCCTTTCGTTACACGCCGTTCGACATCCCACGTAACTATTCTATCATCTGAGAAAATAAGTAGAGTGCCTCAACTTACTCTAATCTTTCAACAAAATATCGCATTTGCTTATTCTTTCACACTTTTCTACCACCATGTGTTTCACTATAATTTCTAAATAACAACCCTGAAATAACAATCGATGGTTTAAGAAAGCAACATGTTCATTCGTGATATTTTCCGCACACAAGTCGTATTTATTTGGAACGACACATCAATTCCAGCATTCGTCGGAAAAGCTGTAAATTCTAGTATAAAGCTTTCAGCACACGCGTGTTTCAGTTTCAGTTAAAATGTACCGAGTCGAAACTCGGAATATTTTCAGAATGGACTTATTGCGCAGACTGGAAGCAGAGAAGGATATACGTAAGAGGTCTACTTCGTACCATACATTTCGAAGCATATATCATAAAATATGATTTAAGGCTTTTGGAGTTCATAGTATCAGCTCTGTAAGGCCTTTCGGAGTATCGTACCACGTGGATTAGCGTATGATGTCGACGTTTCGAAAACGTCGCAGTAATCAACTTCGCTATAAATGGGTGTGCGCCGGATACTGTTTGGCCAATATCCTAAAGATTAATCGGGTGTGATCACTGCCCGATTAATCAAAGAGCCAATACAAATTTATAAACATTCAAACAATATTAGCAGAAGCGATGGATTTTACCTCAAATCAGCACGGTACTCCATAGTTAAATCGAAACAACAAAAACACGAAAATGAACAATGACTACAACTTTTATGACAGCCGCGAGCATGTTCTCCCGTGGTGGAGCAGACCCATGCGCTCACGTTTCAATTAAGACTCACACCCACTTTGGTCGATGTTGATCACAAACAAGCCCTGAAGATGAAAACTGTAATGTTTTCAAAACATCGGCATCATAACCCAAACCACGCGGAACAATACTCCGAAATACCTTAATCACTGATTTGACTTGAACATAGTTTTATTGATAATTCGAGTCACAAATAATTGAATCGAGATAAGTACACTTCGTTTCTTAATTACTTTTATTGAGGAAATAATATTAAAACAACAATAATGGTAAATACCACACCATTACATAAAACTGTTAAAAACCTAGGAGTGCTTATAGATAACACTCTCTCATGGCGAGATCAAATAAATGTGGTGAGCCGAAGGATCTTCTTCAGCCTTCATTCCCTTAAAGTGTTGTTTATAGTTAAGGCATTAACGTTGTGGAGGTTTAAAGACATTGTAATTTATTTTTAACAAACACTGTTTATTCCACTTTTTTATGACGGTATAACCCTACCGGTTTCAAGGCTTTCACCTCATCTTCAGGGGAGCGCAAGCAAGACTAAATGCTGTTCGGACTGGCACCGATATAGACACTTCAACGGTTGGAGGCGGGAGGGGTGAGGGGAAGGCTAGGTATTATTTCGGCCAAGAGCGGGGAGATTTTGGGGAAATAACTATTCAACAGATGCTCTGATCGGTATACTGACTTAGAAATTTCTAGGGCCTCTAATCTGTCCAATCTATTTCCGATTGGACAGATTAGAGGCCCTAGAAATTTCTAAGTCAGTATACCGATCAGAGCATCTGTTGAATAGTTATTTCCCCAAAATCTCCCCGCTCTTGGCCGAAATAATACCTAGCCTTCCCCTCACCCCTCCCGCCTCCAACCGTTGAAGTGTCTATATCGGTGCCAGTCCGAACAGCATTTAGTCTTGCTTGCGCTCCCCTGAAGATGAGGTGAAAGCCTTGAAACCGGTAGGGTTATACCGTCATAAAAAAGTGGAATAAACAGTGTTTGTTAAAAATAAATTACAATACCCTTAAAGTGTTGCAAAGATTCCTACCTAATAAAACCAAAATTTTACTCGTACAATCTCTGCTCTTTCCGATTCTGGAAAATGCGGACGTCTGTTACTTGAATGTTACAGAGAAACAGCTGGACAAATTATAGCGTCTTCAAAATGTGTGTCTAAGATTTATTTTCAACCTACGAAAGTACGAACTTCTTCTCTTTTTTTACGTCGTCCTTTACTGTCCATGCAGTGAGACTCTGGAATCAGTTACATACCAATATAAGACTCGCTTCGTCCTTGACATGCTTTCAGAAGCGACTAAAAAAATTCTTAATTTCTAGTTAGTAAAATAACGTGTTTCATTCCTGATTTTTCTTTTCCTATCCTCTCCACAATCCCTTCCTTTCCTCTTGATTGATATCTCACTTGATATGAAAAAGAATGTTCGGGTGATTGTCCGTCTTTGTGGGGTTCGTGGGCATGTGCTCACGTATGTGTTTATGGATTTCATGGGGATAGATGGTCATTTGAATGATTTATGCGACCACGTAACTTGCTTCTTTTTTTACTTTTGTCTGGTTGGGTGAAAGAGATTGCCGCCTGGAAATAGGCCCGTCAGATTGTATTTGCAATAAAAGTGTTAAATAAATAAATACGAGGTTTCTTACAGTTCGCCTAAAAACATTTCTACGAGTGCATCCTTAAAATAACAAGAGTATATTAAAAGGCCCCAGTTTCCCCAGGCCACTGGGAGGTTTCCATCCAAAGCACTCAGTGGCCGCCCGTTTTTCTCTAGACCATAGTTTCTCAAACAAAGATGTCCCGATCATATTCATTTCAAAATTTGTAGTATACAAAGTAAATATTGTACAAATACCAAATGATTTGCTAGCGCCGTGGTCCATAGGTAAGCATGCTTGCTTAGCACCCAAGCATCCCGAGTTCCGTTCCCGCACTGGTTTTATTTGAATGTCTATTTTTCGTTTGAATATCTAGTCCCGGAGTTTTGTAGCAGTCGAACACAAATAGAGCGCTCTTAGGGAAATAGGTGTTAACGAAATAGCACTACATCAAATCCTAGACAATATTTATTATTTACCATACTCTGAGAAGTAAAGTCTTGTTCTCCCTGGCTCCATCCCAACTCACTGTCTGCGAAGACTGTCGGGGTCAGCTCTCCTCGTCCTCAGGTTGTATGCTTTTCTGTCCCGGACTACGTCCCCCAGGCCGTGCCTCTGCATCGGGTTATCTTTTTGCACCACCCATGAATTATTTGGTCTTCCTCTAGTTGTTATTCCAGGAAGATCCATGGTAAATAAGTAAAGTGTTCTAATTACAATACACATTACCCGTGACGAGTATAATACAAGGCAAAAATCAAAGTGGGGGATCAGGGATGATTATGAAAGCTAATTTATTTGATTTGATTCACAATTAAGTTTAGTTCAATAACTTTTATTTTCTATTAAAAAATAAATAAAATACTTAAAAAATCAATATTAAAAAGTCGCTTAAATAAGTTGACGGATGCTTTCTAACGTCCTCAGTTTTAGAAGAAAATTTTATTTTATTTTTGATAATGTGATATAAATATGTCAATATCCGAAATGGTCCCGTTCAGAAGGCTTTAGGCCCTTCCAACAGGCATAGCGGGGATACCCATTATTGGGTATGTGATTTAGAACAGCAAAATAGGCATATCCTGTTGCATAAAGGGCAAGGAGCTTTAGTACTTGCAGCTTGTCTGCGTTTTGTTTCTCTATTGTGGGTCCCTGATAGTACTAGCAACAGTTCTATGCTATTTGGCTCCGTCTGCCGCTGTTTGATCCCAGTTGTGTTGGGCATTAATGTTTTTATAATGTCAACATAGTACACTGACTGGCCGGCTTGCTCGCACATTATAAACCGCCAAGTTGGGGTGGCACGGTAAATACGGGCAAGTTATCACGATCGATCATACGGAATGGTCAGCCCTGACGCACGGAATTGGTGGGTTCTGAGGTGTCGGAAAACTAACGGTATACGCTTCAAGAACTTTCTTACGTTGACAATCTTTTCCGTCAGTAGTCGGCGCTAGACAAATTAATTCATGATAAAGTTAATCACTTTACATTAAAAATATATGTAACAAAGAGGAGGTATACATAAGTCATAAAGATGAGGTATATCATACATAAGTCATAAAGAGGAGGTATACATGAGTCATAAAGATGAGGTATATATATGTACATAAGTCATAAAGAGGAGGTATACACACGTCATAAAGAGGAAATATACATAAGTCATAAAGAGGAGGTACATAAGTCATAAAGAGGAGGTACATAAGTCATAAAGAGGAGGTATACATAAGTCACACACTATGATTTAAGTACATAAGTCATAAAGAGAAGGTATACACACGTCATAAAGAGGAAGTATACACACGTCATAAAGAGGAGGTATACATAAGTCATAAAGAGGAGGTATACATAAGTCACACACTATGGTTTTATATTATTTCCACGTATGTTATCTGTGAAAATAAACATTTTTCTTACATTAAACTTGTGATCTCTTTTATCAGAACTCCTCTTATTATAGGTTGCTAATTACCAGCCATTGTTCCCTTTTTTCGTAACTTTTCCAGAGGAAGACTAGCCCGCAGGTTTTTTTTTTATGTATTGCCGTTTATGGGACTCCAAAATTGTCCATTCTTTCTCCATGACTTCACTAATGATTGTTCAATATCTTTCCCATGTTATATTTTATAATACTCTTGAGAGTTTGATCTATGATGGATTTAAGGGAATTTTATTTCATTAGTTTTAAATATAAGTTTAAAAAACCCAAAAAAAAAATTTTCAAATCGTGCGTTGCCGTTAGCTAACTCTTAAATGCATACTTTCACTCATCAAATACCGAACGATTTGAATTCCTAAAAATTGTTAGATTATTTGAATAGCCACCGCCTGTGTAGGTAAATACGATTCATGTCATTAAATTTTGCTTAGACGTTGGCTATTTGATAAGACGTTTTTCGCTCGATTCCCGACTGTACCCGAAGAAACAAAAATAATGGTCTCATTCGTTAAGCATTCGTTGACGGAGTTATCATGCTTCTCTGCGTGTTGTACAATACTATTGCCAAAGCGTAGGTATTCCTTCAAACAGTGGCTAAAAATAATGGTCTCATTCGTTAAGCATTCGTTGACGTAGTTATCATGCTTCTCTGCGTGTTGTACAATACTATTGCCAAAGCGTAGGTATTCCTTCAAACAGTGGCTAAAAATAATGGTCTTATTCGTTAAGCATTCGTTGACGGAGTTATCATGCTTCTCTGCGTGTTGTACAATACTATTGCCAAAGCGTAGGTATTCCTTCAAACAGTGGCTAAAAATAATGGTCTCATTCGTTAAGCATTCGTTGACGGAGTTATCATGCTTCTCTGCGTGTTGTACAATACTATTGCCAAAGCGTAGGTATTCCTTCAAACAGTGGCTAAAAATAATGGTCTCATTCGTTAAGCATTCGTTGACGGAGTTATCATGCTTCTCTGCGTGTTGTACAATACTATTGCCAAAGCGTAGGTATTCCTTCAAACAGTGGCTAAAAATAATGGTCTCATCCGTTAAGCATTCGTTGACGTAGTTATCATGCATCTCTGCGTGTTGTACAATACTATTGCCAAAGCGTAGGTATTCCTTCAAACAGTGGCTAAAAATAATGGTCTCATCCGTTAAGCATTCGTTGACGTAGTTATCATGCTTCTCTGCGTGTTGTACAATACTATTGCCAAAGCGTAGGTATTCCTTCAAACAGTGGCTAAAAATAATAGTCTCATTCGTTAAGCATTCGTTGACGGAGTTATCATGCTTCTCTGCGTGTTGTACAATACTATTGCCAAAGCGTAGGTATTCCTTCAAACAGTGGCTAAAAATAATGGTCTCATTCGTTAAGCATTCGTTGACGGAGTTATCATGCTTCTCTGCGTGTTGTACAATACTATTGCCAAAGCGTAGGTATTCCTTCAAACAGTGGCTAAAAATAATGGTCTCATTCGTTAAGCATTCGTTGACGTAGTTATCATGCTTCTCTGCGTGTTGGACAATACTATTGCCAAAGCGTAGGTATTCCTTCAAACAGTGGCTAAAAAAATATTATGTCTCTCTTCAGTGACGAAACGTATTTTTCCATAATTTATATTTTCTTGTCCTTTTACGTCTTCCTTCTCCTTTACCAGGCATTGATAACACTAGATAAAATTAGTTTTTTTTTCATGTTTTAAGGATGTTGAAATATTTTTTTTCTTTTTTTGAAATAACGTTCTTACCTCTCGTCTAACAATTAGCATTAATCTGCGTTACTCCTCCTTTGGTTGGTTGGAAAAGATTGCCTATAGGTAATAATCTCACCATTTGTATATTTTACTATAAAGTGTCTTATTATCAAAAACAGCGACGAACGGTGGGTAACGTACCTACTCCAATGGTCCTTTAATACGAATACTAGCCCTTTTAATCCCAGCATATTTTGCATAAAATGAGCGAAAAATCCCAAGCATTAATTGGCAAATAAACAGTCGTTTATATTTTATTTTTTATCTCACTTAATATTTAGTTTTAAAACCCAACTTTTTTGTGTTTACCTCTCTGTACGAGAAGAGTGTAAAATAATAAGTAATTTTCATATTTCATAAAAAAACAAAAATTTTTTTTTCATTCAACATAAAAACTTGTATGAAAACTTTGAGGTCGATGATCGGCCCCGTGGGATTTTTTTCATACATCAGTTGGGGCCGATAATCGGCCCCGTGGGATTAAAAGGGCTAGGATTAATGGGACCGAAAAAAAAATGTTCCAAGACAAAGCAATTCATTAACACATCGCATAACCAATACCACACGAATGAATTGATGTTATTAAAATAGATTTTTTTCACAATTTACGTATTAAAATAAAATAAAATATGCATACAAAACTATTTCCACCTTGCGTCGCCTCAATTCGGTTCCAGAGTTGAAAAGATTAAGAAACGCTGCTCGAGACCTTCGGAGTAAGTACAACTGTTGAGCACGCGATGGCGCCATTATGATCCAACATTTATTTTTATGATTGGGAAAATACTTTATACTTAAGATGGTGAAAGCCTGCAGACGATGGTTGCCAACATGTTGGCGTTACTGCCTTGACAAGATTTAAGAGCCATCATCCCTAAGAGGCAAACATTACGAATAAATTATGGTTACTGAGCTCTCATCATTTGGGCTTGGTGAAGACTAAATACAATGAAAATGAACAGTTACAATAAATTCATTATTAAGAAGCAATTAAAATGTGTGCAAATTAAACGTGAGAATTACTTATAAACAAGCTATGAACAAGCTATAAAAAAATCTTCAAAAGCTACGTTTTATTTATTAAATAATTGAAATATGAATACAGTCCTTTTCTTGCTTTTTAGTAAGTATTTTCTCAGATGATTGAAGGGTTAAGAGGGATATTAAAGAAACATGGCTACAGAAAACAAAGTCAATGGGACACTTAAATATTATATATATACTCGAACCGGCCAGAATCAAAATATTTTAAGATTTTAGTACCAAACTGGAAGGAGTCGAATAAATACTGTAGAAATAAATACGTGCACTGAGAAAAATACGTGAATGACAATTTATGACATAATACGGAATGAATTGATCAGGGATGAACGTGAACTTGAAGCTGATGTATCATATATACTTGTACATATAACGTTACATAAAAATACGTGAATGACAATTGATGACATAATACGGAATGAATTGATCAGGGATGAACGTGAACTTGAAGCTGATGTATCATATATACTCGTACATAAAACGTTACATAAAAATACGTGAATGACAATTGATGACATAATACGGAATGAATTGATCAGGGATGAACGTGAACTTGAAGCTGATGTATCATATATACTCGTACATATAACGTTACATAAAAATACGTGAATGACAATTGATGACATAATACGGAATGAATTGATCAGGGATGAACGTGAACTTGAAGCTGATGTATCATATATACTCGTACATATAACGTTACATAAAAATACGTGAATGACAATTGATGACATAATACGGAATGAATTGATCAGGGATGAACGTGAACTTGAAGCTGATGTATCATATATACTCGTACATATAACGTTACATAAAAATACGTGAATGACAATTGATGACATAATACGGAATGAATTGATCAGGGATGAACGTGAACTTGAAGCTGATGTATCATATATACTCGTACATAAAACGTTGCATAAAAATACGTGAATGACAATTGATGACATAATACGGAATGAATTGATCAGGGATGAACGTGAACTTGAAGCTGATGTATCATATATACTCGTACATAAAACGTTACATAAAAATACGTGAATGACAATTGATGACATAATACGGAATGAATTGATCAGGGATGAACGTGAACTTGAAGCTAATGTATCATATATACTCGTACATATAACGTTACATAAAAATACGTGAATGACAATTGATGAGAAAATATGGAATGAATTGATCAGGGATGAACGTGAACTTGAAGCTGATGTATCATATATACTCGCACATATAACGTTACATAAAAATACGTGAATTACAATTGATGACATAATACGGAATGAATTGATCAGGGATGAACGTGAACTTGAAGCTGATGTATCATATATACTCGTACATATAACGTTACATAAAAATACGTGAATGACAATTGATGACAAAATACGGAATGAATTGATCAGGGATGAACGTGAACTTGAAGCTGATGTATCATATATACTCGTACATATAACGTTACATAAAAATACGTGAATTACAATTGATGACATAATACGGAATGAATTGATCAGGGATGAACGTGAACTTGAAGCTGATGTATCATATATACTCGTACATATAACGTTACATAAAAATACGTGAATTACAATTGATGACATAATACGGAATGAATTGATCAGGAATGAACGTGAACTTGAAGCTGATGTATCATATATACTTGTACATATAACGTTACATAAAAATACGTGAATGACAATTGATGACATAATACGGAATGAATTGATCAGGGATGAACGTGAACTTGAAGCTGATGTATCATATATACTCGTACATATAACGTTACATAAAAATACGTGAATGACAATTGATGACAAAATATGGAATGAATTGATCAGGGATGAACGTGAACTTGAAGCTGATGTATCATATATACATATGAAGTTACATAAACAAGAGTATTTGGCGTGGTTTGTAGATGTAGAACGAATAAATGTAGAAGGACCAACAAACAAACAGTACAAATGTTAGTCGGAGGTGTGGTAGAGGAAGACCAAGGAAAGTACGTTTGAATCAAGTGTATATTTTGAAAAAAGGAAATATAAAATTCATATAAATTGTAGAAGTTGTATGAGAAGGGGTAAGAGTGTAAAAAAGGCGAAATATGTGTGATGCGATAAGAAAATCTGTCACTCTCTCCTTTCTACCCACTCCTTCAGGGATACGCCGTGATGTATGTGTGCCGCGATAGGATAATCTGACGTTCTCTCCTTTCTGCCCACTCCTCCAGGTATACGCCGTGATGTGTATGCCGCGATAGGATAATCTGACGCCCTCTCCTTTCTGCTCACTCCGCCACGGATACGCCGTGATGGCATGTTAGTAAGTCGTCGCAAAATGCATATTCTTCCTGGCATACAGCACATTAGATTAACAACACTCTGCGTACTCGTATCATTCGAACAGCAATTATCATAACACAGAATAAAATCACTTGGAAGATAAACAAAACTGACAGGAGTGAGCGAGTGACTGAACGGCTTGAAATAAAATCGTTAGGAAGGTTTATATAATAAATGATACACTAAGTTGTACGACCTTAATATTGTATTGCCCTGTCAATGTTGACTGCGTGAAAGACAAGTTATGTACTATGTACTGTATTTCGCTGGATCTCTTGTGCTGTGTTGACTGGTCATTGTGTTTCGGTGTTCTTGTTTATTTGCTTTTGGTGATATTTTGGAATTCGTTTATTACTTTTCGCTTAGTCCATAATCAAGCACATAATACAATTAATTATAATGAATGGAAAACAATGTAAACATCTAATGACTTACGTGTAAATTGTATTCTATGCAGCTGAGATATGGCGGTAATGTGCTAGTGCGGTGTTCAAAGCAAATATAATATATTTGAGGATAAGTGTTGATGTTTTTACTCAGATTTTTTTTCATACACATGTGTTTTAATTGTTTCACACTTTTAATTGTAAACTCGTATTCATGTTTTGTATCATAATTCATTGTAATTTTTGTGACTAGGAGGTATGATCATTGGAAATATCGGGTGTTAACATAAGTTGTGTCCGTTTTTTTTTTCAAATTTAAAAATGAGCACCAAAAGTAAAACAAAATGGAAAAGGTTATACGTCATTCAAAAGAAAAAATTACGCTCTACGAGATATTGTGTTTGCTTTTACGTTACATATATTATTTTATTTGATTACAAGCCTTCAAAATGGAATGTCACGTAGACGAAAGTGAGCATTTTTGACACCTCCTTCTGTTCACGTTCAATCGAGGGAATAAAGCTGCCAAAGCTGCTCGCGATATTTGCGAAGTGTACGGTGAAGATGCGATGAATGAAAGGACAGCTCGTCGATGGTTTTTGCGTTTCAAAGACGGTAATTTCGACCTGAAAGACATGGAGCGTTCAGGACGACCAGTGGACTTCGATGAGGACGTGGTTTTGAAGACATAGTGAGATGGGGAAGAAGCAGAAGGCGCTTTTGGAGGGATCATGTGGACCGCGTGGAGGATACGAGACTTGCGAAAATTTCTAAGAATGAAAACCATAGCAGCAAGAGATTGCCAGGAAGGCCGCCGAAAGATGGAAGGACAGCTGGACGTCATCATCCCAGGACAGCCCACCGTCACAAACAGGCCATACGACCTAGACCAAGAGGAATAAGAAGACATTGAATATGGTACTCAAATATTGGTGTGGGCTATCATATTTTTGATACTGTCCGGTTTAAGTATATATGTTTTAGTGCTTCGTTGACTTTGTTTCATATCGCTTTATGCCGTTCGACATCCCTCTTAATTCTTCCATCATGTGAGAAAATAGCAGAATTCTTCAACTTGCTACAATCTTTCATTGTTTCACCCATTTATCACATTAACATTTCCTTTTAATACACTTTTCTATCAATATTTATTTATTTATTTAATTAACGACACAACAGTGTCTTCATATACAAATGAACCTGTGACAGGTTATACAAGTACTTCAAATTATTGACAAATAATACAACTTTATCTTAAACTAACATGAAGATACAAAAAGCAGTAGTAATAATAAATTACAGTCATCGTTTTAAAATTATTTAATAATCTTTGAGAACTTTGTGGGAATTTTATGAATATATATTGAGATATAGAAAACACGTGGCCTCATTAGTGGAACGAGATGCAAGTTGCTTTGCAGAATTAAAAGCTTCACACATGTTGATGCAGGGTTACTCAACTCCAGAGGCAAAGTATTGTCCTTAATATTTGGTTTATATTACGTTATTTATATTAATAAAGGAGAGCACAAAGTTACTAGCTATTTCTAAATATTGTTGTGATATTCTGGCGAATACTATATACTTATATTAAAAATATCTAAATTGTTGCTAAACTCGTTTCCAAGTCTTTGCATACGAATTATAGAGGAGTTGATTTTATAGTTAGTATAACAATTTTCGGTATAAAAGGGATTGAGCTGTATTGTGGATCTAGTGGGAATACGAAATGAAATGAAATATAACTTAGGATTAGAAAAATCCTCAGATCTTTCTGACTCTAATCCATCTTCATTCCCCGCTACCATTGAACTCATAAAGTTCAATAATCCAAAATAATGGTGATAGACAATCGTTTGTATTCTGGTACCAAAAAGACGGAAACGGAAAATAGTCGAATAATTGCTGTAGAAATGGGCACTCAGTAGACTACATGTGGCGACAATGTACGGAATGAAGTGAAGTGATTAGGGATGAAAATTAATATAAGGCTCATGTATTAAATAAGATCAAGAAGAGCACTCTGAGATGGTTTGGACACGTAGAAAGAATGAATCATTACTGAAAAAACAAATCAACAGCGAACATGTAAAAGGAATGTTTAAAAGGAATTCACCACATCCTCGCTTGGACCGTGAAGTTCTATAAAAGCCAACAAAATCACAGCAATCCCTTAGTCGCTGCCCTCGGGGTCTTACCAGAGTAAATCCGACCTACCCTTCCGTTATAAGCACAAGCTCCCGAAGCATTATCTGTTGCCTGACTAGTCCACCTACAGTATTAGCTGGGGGGACCAAGGTCTGAGTGAATGTGATGGAATACAAGTAGCCTGAACGAGTGGACTTGTTTTTGCTGAATAATTAGTGTAAGAATTGTTATCTAGTTATAAATAGTATGTAGGTGTTAATTATTTCTAAGATCTCATATATTAAGATTGAATAAATAAAATAGAATGACATGTAGGAAAATAAGACTAAATAAGTTCATAAATTATAACATATAATTAAGATTAGTTAAGTAATAAATTTGTATATAGGTATAGCCTTGACAAATGTTTGTATAATAATTTACTTGTTTAATAAAAAAAAAAAAAGGAATATTATAGAGGATAGAAGAACACCAAAGAAAGTTAATAAAGATCAATATTTTGAAAAAAAATAAATGTAAAACATCCGTGAAATCGTAGGAGTTATACGGGAAGATATATGGTATGTATGGAAGAGATGAAAGATGTATGACGCGATAGGAAATTCCGGCGTTCTTTCCTCTCTGCCTACCCCAATAGGGAAATAACGTATTGGTATGTTATATTAGTAATTAAATACATACAGTATGTAACGAATGAATGAAGAAACACTAACAAAAACAAATATAAAGTGTAAATTTGAGTGGAATGTATTGTAGAGGAAGACCGAGGAAAGGATGGTATTTTGAAAGTCAGAGAAATCGAAGAGTTGTATTAGAAGGGGAATGGCATGAAAAAGGCGAAGATGTGTCAAAACAGGAAAACCTGTCGCTCTCTCCTCTCTATGATGGGGTGTACGAGTACAAGTAAATATGGTTTAGCTACCATATCTTACCAATATTAGTTTTTAAATAAAGACAGTATGGTACAGAATACTTATCATTTTTTGAAACTATACAACTACACAGAATAATTGATTTTTCATAAAATGTGTGTTTAAGAATTATGAACAAAACAAAATATGAAGCATTTGTTCCGGTACACTGAGTTTGGAAACCATTGGAAATAACCGATGGTTGTGAGTGAATATCATACACACACATATACATCCGATTACAGAGGATTTATAAAAAAATGAATATGAAAAAGCTTATTTTCGTAAAAAAAACCGTGGAAATAAATACAATAATAAAAAAAAACCGGAAATACGGGATCGAATTGTTAGCCGTAAAAATACAAAAAAGTTTATTTTGAGGCGAGAAAAATCTACGACGCAAGTAACAAAAGGTTTTTACACGATTTAATGCGACGCGGGTATATGAATGAATATACGAGTATATTGTGAGTAACATTTGTTCTGCAACAGAATACGAAGTATTGTAACCAAACAAGATAAACAACATGTTTTCGGATTCGTTTGAATTTGTTTAAGGGATGACCCACTTCCTTCGGTAAACACAATTCTTCGATTAATTATATTTATACAAAGGGCGGTCACGAAAAAACCTTTCTTTTTTTAAACGATATAAATCAGGAGTGGTCAACCTTTTTAGGCCACGTGGCAAAACCGGCATTGGGTTTAGGCTTGCGGGCCACACGTCTATTTTTTTTAAATGAATACAGGTATGCATATCGAAATTGGAATGCCTGACAAAGCGCTCCAAACTTACCTACTTTAACAAAAAGTTTTAGGACCGGCCACCGTGTGGCGCTGTCAGTCACCCGATTGGAATTCTTTTCACTTATAGATCCGCTCAAGACATTTTGGTTAGTGATTTAGGCCTCAAACATGTCGCTGCAAAACTGGTGCCGAAAGACCTTAATTTCATGCAAAAAAAGGACCGCGTTGAAATCGCGAAAGACATGATTTCCATGAGTTTTTGACCAACAACAACACGAATACTATCCAGCAGCCTTCAAATTGATCGGCTCCCTGCGACTTTTTCCTGTTCAACCGACTTAAAAAACCGCTTTGCGGAACGCGTTACAGCACCCGAGAGGATGTCATGAAAAAATTACTGCCTACTTAAGACGGTTCTGATGGACATACCGAAAATTGAGTACCAGCGGTGTTTCGAGTATTGTATCAAGCGCTGGCGTAAGTGCGTTGCAGTCGATGGGGAGTACTTTGAAGGGGGCCATATCCATTTTGATTAATAAACTTGTATTTTCGATTTTATGAATAAAGTCCTAAAACTTTTTGATCAAGGTAGTATCTCTAAAATACCTACGCTACCAAAACCTCTTTCTTGTAATAAATAAGTAATATTTATTCTTGAATCAACTACATAAATATATAAAATAAAACGCACATAATTTAGATTGGTAATAATGACTGCACCTGATCATCCAAGGCAAAATAGAGGGTCGAAGAGGTGTTGGCAGGAGGAAAATCTCCTGGCTCCGCAATATACGTGATTGGACTGGTATAAGGAGCGTTGGGGATCTTTTTCGGGCTGCCGGGGACAAAGATGCCTACTCTCAGGTGATATTCATCATTGGGGAGACCTGACATGACACCGGGAAGAAGAAGAAGTGTCAAATAAAATTGTCCAACTTAAATTAACTATTAACAAAAGAGTTTTAATCGTATTCGTACCAATGCCAGTGGACGGCGAGTGAGAGGCAGACCAAAGAAAGTATGGGTGGATTAGGTGAATAATAATTAATCTGAAAGAACAAGACTTAGAAAGTCAGATAAATTGTAAAAGTTCCGAGTATACGAATTTAGAAGAGGCTAAGGATGTATCGATATAACACATCGATCAATAAGTCCCGGGACTAATCAACAGGTGGCGCCTCTAATAACAAATTCATCCATTCTCAGTTAGTACCTACCTTTAGAAGTTACATGTCAAACTTTCATGATATTCCGACATTGTATCATTGAGTTTCATTGGTTTTAGTGACGCTACTTTTGCTATTTTCAAAACAGTAGAAAAAACCGAATTTCGTGTGTTGATAAAACATTGCTTTTTAATGGGAAAAAATACCGTTCAAGCTCAGCGATGGCTTGAAAAGTATTATCCGGGCTCTGCTCCGTCGAAAACAACCATTTGTCGGTGGTATGCTGATTTCAAACGCGGTCGTACAGACACAAATGATGCTGAACGCTCTGGTCGTCCAAATGAGGCTGTTATACCAGAAAATATAAAAAAACTCTATTGCTTCCGCACCCACCGTATTCTCCAGATTTAGCCCCCAGCGACTATTGGCTGTTCGCAGACCTCAAAAAGATGCTCCAGGGAAAGAGATTTGGCTCCAATGAAGAAGTGATTGCCGAAACTAACGTCTACTTTGAAACCAAATATAAATCGTTCTACACGGCTGGCATAGAAAAGTTAGGAAAGCGTTGGAATGAATGTATCGCTCTTGAAGGAGACTATGTTCATGAATAAAGAAGAATTTTGGAAACAAATGTTGTTTAAGTAGTTAGTTCCGGGACTTATTGGTCGATGCAATATGAAAGTCTGGCGCTCTGTACTCACTGCCTACCCCGACAGGGAAATGGCGTATGTATAATTAATAAAGAAAATTCAATACGTGTCTTTTACATAATCAATTTCTTGCAACATTTTAAGAGAATACGCAGAATACAAGAACTCACCTTCCCTACTAAACATGTGAATATATTATGAAATATTCTCGATTTTAACTGGAAGAACTAATGAAGAAATTCGCATGACGACTTTATGGAGAACTACTCATAACAATTTCGGAGTGTTGTCTCCTAATCGTTCGAGGAGTTGTGAGCTGTCCAGCATTACTACAAAGATTAGCGTTAAATGTTCCTAACAATTACACTGGACTGCGCCGGCAAGAACTGTTCTCAATAACATACGCAAGAACGGGTCTTCCAGCCGCTATGCCTGTTGGAAGGGCCTTAACTCTTCGGAACGGGAATGCTTCGGATATTGACATATTTCATATCACATTACCAAAAGCAAAAGTAAATTTTCTTCTTAGATTGAGCGCGTTAGAAAGCACTCATTAACATACTTAAGTGACTGAATATATGTGTATCATATGTTTGTGTGTATACTCGTTTGTATACATATGGATTATTTTATATAATTAAAAAAAAAAATTATGTAATTTTTCTTCTTTTTTAATGTCTTGTATTTTTCAAAGTAATTGGGCTAAGCCAGTTTTGATAAAATAAATAAATAAATAATACAAACACTTTGAAAGACCTTATATAACTAACTTATACGAAGAACCGCGAAAGCTTCAAAATATATAACTACATATAACATTTAAAATTCACTTCATTATCCGATACTCTTTCAGCCAAGAAGACAGACATTATATGCAAACCTTGACGATATCCAAAATATTGAAAAATAAATTAAAGTCAATATAACCATTTCGAAATATAAAATAAAATATACAATACTAACAAAAAAACGAATCAATTCCATCGACATGGCATGCCTTTGCAAATCCTTTATTGTGTTTCCATTGGCGAAACGCGACGTGTGTAGAAACAAAATCCTTTATTGTGTTTCCATTGGCGAAACCCGACGTGTGTAGAAACAAAATGTGTATCCGAATTCATGGCAATTTATCATCCGATCATTGTGGACAGCTCACGTGGAAATTCCTGAATCAAACCGAATCATAAAAGTTGACCTGGTTCAGGGGAACACATGGATCCGATCGCGTCATTTATGGGGAATTGAAAGCCAATGCCAATAATATTCCTGAATCATTCTGCTCGAGTCCATGACAAAAGGTAAAGATAAACTTTATCCCCCGCGCACAATTACAATAACATTCCAGATTTGAACGATAATAAAAAAAAAACGTATTGAAAAATACATATTAAAATACTATCTTGCCTGGCTAATCCACCTATAGTATTAGCTGGGACGACCAAGGTCTGAGTGAATGTGATTGAATACAAGTAGCCTGAACGAGTGGACTTGTTCTTGATAAATAATTAGTTGTAATAATTGTTATCTAGTTATAAGTAGTATGTAGGTGTTAATTATATCTAAGAAATCATATATTAAGATTATAAAAAAATGAAAATAAAATGACACTTCGGTATATGGGAACACAAGAAATTGAATCTCAGTTCGCTCGCTTCAGTAGCTTTCGGGCATCCATTTGAGGTGGTCGCTTAGCCCGTTTTGTGAACGTCGGCCGATGTTTTTTTTTCTTCTTCATGTTTTCAGCAATTAAATTTCAATTATTATCACTTTTGACTTCAAATTTAATTAATTTAAGCGATTGGCTATGAATATTCTTATTTTTTCGATTTTAAATCGCTCATTTTTACATGTGTATTGATGTGTAGTGAATACATAGCACCGGAACGCGCGGATTTTTTTAGCACAGGAAGGGAAAGGTTAAACAGTTTAAATTTTCTGTGCCTAGAATAGTTGTCAGGACAATAAAACCATATCTTTACCAACATAGTTTATGATTACATGTTGTTCCCGGCAGTAATTTAAAAATATGAGAAGAGCTTTGATGTGATGGTACAAATTACTGTAGTAAGGGTGTATTCCCTATTAAAAAACATTAAACTGGTTTTGATTGATTCAGACAACGAATTAATGTCATTCAATATCCACCTAAGATAACTTACTAAGTGCCAAGAGGAAAAATGGTTTCCCTTCTGTTGGACAAGTGTTCGTTCGTTTTGAACCAGCTTGACAGTGATTTATTGCAATTTCTAACAATCTATTATATTAAGAGCCTCGTGACTCGAGCGCTTTTTAATAATAACGTACCTACGAAACAAATGAGTTTAACAAAAACAACAAACAAATGACAAACGCAGCGAGCAATTTGTTTGCGCCTTTTCTCATTATCAAGGGTGGGTGGGTGGGTGGTGTTGGTTAAGGCTTTGCTATCTCGGGAAATGTATTAATTGCATTTCGATACATTCTGTAGGAAAACTTGACTTAATTTTACTACTAAGAATGCCATTCGTTTTGATGAATTCGATAAAACTTCGCTTCTCGGTAAAAACAATTTAAATGGATTCTGTATGGCCCGAATATGAATAAATATTGTTTACTTCCATCCAATTAAAATTTCGTCTCCGTTCACAGTATCTGGTATTCTGTCAGTATCATCAACATCCTTTTCAGTGGCGCCAGCAGAGAAAGAGTTCTCCTGGGGAACAGGTCTTTCATCAAAGAATGATTACATCAAATGTTTTCAAGAGTGTATGATCACACTATCAGTGCGGCATGAGGAGACTCAACTGCACGCCACTGTAAATAAAGATATATTCAGAGGTTGTTGGTTATCAACTTAGCTATTGTAATTAACCTCAGTGAGATACAGGCAAAGCCTAGTTTACTGGGGACACGACAAATGAAAGGCAACAAACCCAGATCCATTAAAATTGTATCTCCAAATTAAATTACCTGTTGTTTTTGGCAAATTATGTATATTTCTTGTCAAGTGTAAAATAAAATAAAATAAAAATTGTTGCGAAGTTGATAATCACCAAGTCCTGAAGATGAAAGTTGCAACGTTCTCAAAACGTCGGTAATTTAAGCCACAAAAAAGGCACAATAAATACTGAAAAATCTTGTAGCCCACAATGTTTTGTTTATAGAAAACAAAAAAAAGTGAATAGGACGAAGAATAGAAGTAATAAAATAAAGGAAAGGACGACATGCTATAGAATTACATTAACTGAGAAGAATACATGGGGTGACGATGTATGACGAAATAGGAAATTAAATTATTAGGGATGAATGTGAACTTAAGGCTGATGCGTTGAGTAAGACGAAGAGAGTACTCGAAGATTGTTTGGGAATGTAGAACGAATGAAAGAAGAAAGACTAACTAAACTAATACATTTAATTCTTGGATAAAACACAGATGGCGTCGCGAACTTGCCTGGATCTTGTGACATTTGAGAAGTGCAATGTATGACATTTATGAAAATGGAGTCGTATACAATACAACGCGTTCAAATTGTTGAATTATTTTGATGTATTGTAATCTCCGGAAACGGTGATATTAATTGGCCACCAAGATCATGTGATCTGACACCGTTGGACTATTTTCTCTCGGGTTATAGTACGTGAAAAGCCAGATCTATAAGAATGACCCCCGATCAATTCCTGAGCTGAAGTACGAAATTATTCGCTTTATTGGTGAGTTAGAACCGCAATTATGTCAAAATGTCATCGAAAATGTTGTCAAAAGAGTGGACATCTGTGGAGCTGCAAGAGGTGGACATTTGGCGGATATTGTTATTTGTGTTTAAATGTCATACATTATACTTCAATGACCAATAAAAAGTTTCTTGAAATCAAAGCAAATTGTGTGTTTTATTCAAGAATTAAAAATAATAGAATTAAAAAAACCGCTCAATTTGAAAGACCCTTTAGAAGAGGAGAAAGATGTGTGTAGTTATATGAAAGTATGGCGATCTCTAATATCTGTCTACGCCGACAGGGAGACGGCGTGATGGTATGTATTTATGTATGCGTAATACAAGGAGGTCTAGTTGGGATTTTACTCGGAGTGTCGGTCCGATTTATGGACACCTTACTCCTTCATCGGATGTATTGAACGGACTTGTTTGATTGATATTTGGGTGGTGGTGTGGAAAGTATTTATTGAATTAGAGAGGAAGGATAGAAGTTGATACATATATTAAGGTTACAAATACATATATCGGGTACATATTAATATACTTATATTTATGTGTCACGAGCGTTCATAAATAGTTATACAGAAAAGAAAGGATAGAGATATATACGTAGATATATATGTACTAAAATAAAATATATTACGAAGATAGGTGGGGGGAGAACGCTGTGACTTTAAAATAAATAGATAAATATGGGAGTAAAATAAACTACGTGTTATATATGCGCTCTAGGCATAATTCGGCGCCTACCGTTGCGAATAGGTGGTCGGGGGGTTGTGCGAAGAATCTGCTTCGGCCTGGGGTGAGGGAGATGCACGCGATATGAGCATTTTACCGATACACCATACAGCATCCTGGGGATCGTTATAACGACCCCTCATCATAGCACGGTGCAGGGAACAAAGTATGAGTTCTTATTGGAGAATGATCGGCGGATGGCAGAAGAGGCGAATGCTATTAATGGCGATAAATGACACGGTATCGGGCTGTTCCCTTAGTGGAGCCTGAATATAATTCTTTAAAGGATTATTTGTGGTTCTAGCTGCGCGGTTTCTCTACTCCTGCCTTGCGGGGGAGGAACGCGAGGAAAAGGATCTGAGAACGTGGGAACAAAATAGCAAAGGGTGGTTACGTGGGAAGGGTTGACGTCAATTAAAATTATTTATAAATCTTTGAAAAAAAAAAAACAGCTCGGAGATACTGGCGGTTATTTTATATTAGTACTCGTAACTATAGCATCGATCGGATCATAGTAAATAAAATTTTAATTAAAAAATAATTAAATAAAGATAGACTTCAAGAATAGTAAAACACCAACTTTGATGTACGGGAACGAAACGTGGACGTGGAAAAAGACTGAAAGTAGTCGAAAAAATGTTGAGTAAATGAGTGAACTGAGAATAATAAACGGGGTGACAATGTATGACAGAAAACGGAATGAAGTGATAAGGGATAAATGTGAACTTGGGGCTGATATGGTAAGATGAAGAAGAGCACTCTGCGATGATTTGGGCGTGTAGAACGAGTGAATGAAGAAATACTTACAAAAATACACAATGCTTATGCGAGTGAAATAAATGGTAGAAGAAGGCCAAGGAAAGTATGGTTGGATCAAGTGTATGATATTTCAAAAGAAGAAAAAATAGAACGTAAGATTAATCGTAATTGTACGAGAAGGTGGAAGAGGCGAACCATGGGTGTCGAGAAGGTGGAAGAGGCGAACCACTAAAAAAAAAAGGCTAGCGCTCTGTTCTCTCTACCTACTCCGAAGAGAAATGGCATGATGGTATGTCTGTATTTCGCCAAAAAGTGAATAGAATACATTAGTTCTGATATCGTAATCTGCTATCCATAGAGCGATAATAATATTAGTTCTGACATCGTAATCTGCTATCCATAGAGCGATAATAATATTAGTTCTGACATCGTAATCTGCTATCCATGGAGGGATAATAATAATTCCGACGTCGTAATCTGCTATCCATGGAGGGATAATAATAGTTCTGACATCGTAATCTGCTATCCATGGAGGAATAATAATAGTTCTGACATCGTAATCTGCTATCCATGAAGCGATAATATTAGTTCTGACATCGTAATCTGCTATCCATAGAGCGATAATAATATTAGTTCTGACATTGTAATCTGCTATCCATAGAGCGATAATAATATTAGTTCTGACATCGTAATCTGCTATCCATGGAGGGATAATAATAGTTCTGACATCGTAATCTGCTATCCATGGAGGGATAATAATAGTTCTGACATCGTAATCTGCTATCCATGTAGGGATAATAATAGTTCTGACATCGTAATCTGCTATCCATGGAGGGATAATAATAGTTCTGACATCGTAATCTGCTATCCATGGAGGGATAATAATAGTTCTGACATCGTAATCTGCTATCCATGGAGCGATAATATTAGTTCTGACATCGTAATCTGTTATCCATGGAGCGATAATATTAGTTCTGATATGTATATATTATACATATGCACGTATATACGAGTATGTGTATAAAACATATATATTCCTTCATATATAAAAAACTGATACCGATCACGGGGCAGATCACCAACGCGATGAACTGATCTGGTAAGGAATGCAACCAGCAGCTTATCTCAAGAGACTAGCAATAGAAATACTACTGACCGTGAGAAATAGAGGCGTATCATTCGTTCAAATCGATTCAATAGAGCGGGCCATTATGATTTTTTGTCGGTCTTTTGCCGTTGCTGGTCCTGTGCCGTGGAATGGTCTAACTCTTAGTTTTAGATATATGGATGGCGTGTGCAGCTTTAGGAAGCACTTGAAGACAACTCTTTTAGGGAGGTCTTATCAACATTTGTGATTGTATATGAACACTACACATTCAAGTCAAATGTGTTACTATCACATATCGGAAGATATACGACTACAAAGGTTTCATTGTAGTTCGTCTTCTCTTAGGAAGCTTTCCGCGGTTTTCTTATCAGATATGTTTTTCCTGAACATATGCAGATGCGGGGAATTGCCAAATATAATGGCAACAGTTACTACCTTTATATTCTTACAAAATATATATTAATTTATTTTGTAATATTTCGACATACTACCTTCTTAACTGCAAATAATAGTGGGCTCGAGTCGAAGGTTTTATTATTATTCGCACGTCTAGCGCGTGCAAGTATTGTTAGATACCAGAGGAATTGTAAAACTTGACTGAGACCGGTTTTTTGACACTATTGGGAATCGACACGAAACCTCCGCGAAAAGAAAATAAGCGGCATACCAATTAGACCATAGGGGTCTTTATTTAGATATTACAGATACAAAATCGGTAAGATATTAAACGAAAAAATATATCTATGACACGTTGCAATTTAACACTGGTTTCCACGTCATTCAGACACGTCTGTTCGTCAATAATATAAAAACGTCAATATTGGCTAATCGCCCGCCACAAGGCAAGCCACCCAGTGTCGCGCGCCACGCCGCCCTACAACCATATGGCGTCAACCCCGGTGACGTCAAGTCGAGTAGGGGGCGTTAAGGGCGGGGGCGTATCGACGTCTTACCGCCCCTGTTGCACTTTATAAATAGCGTACACTGACGTAGGCCTGCCTGCCTTCGTCTTACCAGTTATTATTCATGTAACACTTTCGTGCAAGTATTGTACAACTTGCGAATGTATTGCTATATAAAGCCATTTCTTTTAATCAAACAGTTTTTGTTTAATAACGTCCGTGTCTTGGAACAATATTTGTGAAAAACTGATAAAATTAAAATAAAAAATAAATCCCAAGGAATACAGGGATTAAGATGAGGGTGAATGAAGAAGAATATATTTTAGATAAATATTTTTTTAAGTTTATTCTTAAATACCGACAAGGATCTGATTGAGCCAGGAAAATCGTATCACAGCCAGCCGCGTGGACCGCATAAGATGGTGTGTGATGCGTCGGTATACAAAGGATTCTACTGTCCCCAGATCGTAGGAGCAGTTCATGGTTTTTGAAAAACAAGATTTTTCAAACAGATACTGAGGACAGCTTGGATTGTTCAACACTCCAAAGAGGGTTGTTAGAACGTGGTGTTTTAAGCCATTGGAGTCTAGCACGATGTTCGGATAGATGATCATATTGTATTTTCAAAAGATTAAAAATAAACCTATCACAAACATTATCTTCTTATATTATATTACAATAAATAAAACATCTGAACACTTACTGCTTAACTATGATGTATTAATTGGTGACTTTTTATCAGCACTTACCTGAAAACAAAAAATAAATCAATTAAAAATTTGTTATTGAGTGTGAAATGTGAGAGGAAGACCAAGTATAGTATGGATGGATCAAGTGAATATTTTGAAAGGAAACATAGAAAGTTGTAGTTGTATGAGAAGGCGTATGGATTTAGAAGAGGTGAAGTATGTGTGTCAAGATAGGACATTCTGGCGCTCTGTCATCTTTGCCTACCCCGACAGGTAAATGGAATGATGGCATGTATGTTTTACATACATTTTGCCTATCCCGACAGGTAAATGGAATGATGGCATGTATGTTGTATGTTTTCCATACATTTTGCCTATCCCGACAGGTAAATGGAATGATGGCATGTATGTTGTATGTTTTTCATACATTTTGCCTACCCCGACAGGTAAATGGAATGATGGCATGTATGTTGTATGTATATTCCATACATTTTGCCTATCCCGACAGGTAAATGGAATGATGGCATGTATGTTGTATGTTTTCCATACATTTTGCCTATCCCGACAGGTAAATGGAATGATGGCATGTATGTTGTATGTTTTCCATACATTTTGCCTACCCCGACAGGTAAATGGAATGATGGCATGTATGTTGTATGTTTTTCATTTGTATAATAATATATAACATGAATATATTTATATATTTTCTAATGAACGCCTACACCGTAAGTAAAACGAGTACATTGATTGACTCGGGACCACTTATCTCTTTCAAAGGTTTCAACTTGAAAAATATACGTAGAACTTTGCCCAATAGGAACACATCTCCGAAAGCCGCCTTCCTAATGGCATTAAGCGAAAGGTCTTTAATCATTGTATACTCCCAGCTCCTTCACACGGGTGTGGGGCTCATTGCCCAAACCACACAAAAGCTTCCATCTACTCGTAAGGAGTATTGGCAGGCAGGTGTGTCGTGTATGCTCGACTACTACACAAGAAGAGTCGGCAAACGCTATTTTGTATTCAATTATTTATAAAGCGATGTTTCGCAATAAAACGTCACGTCAAGAGCACTGTGATTTTGAATTTATAAAAGGCAGCTCATAAGCATCATTAAATAAATTCAGTTGAATGAATAAAATAAGTATGTTAATGAAATCCAT
Source organism: Odontocerum albicorne (assembly GCA_949825065.1). Taxonomy (NCBI): domain Eukaryota; kingdom Metazoa; phylum Arthropoda; class Insecta; order Trichoptera; family Odontoceridae; genus Odontocerum; species Odontocerum albicorne. Next base: position 1,203,866 of record OX463840.1, on the reverse strand, counting down.
TTCATTGTCCAACAGATCATTAGATTAATATCAAAGTTATAACAGTGAAATAATGACGAAAGATGAAAAATCTAATGGGGTTTGTTAATGAAATCAATTTTATTGTCAAACAGATCATTAGATTGATATCAAAGTTATAACAGTGAAATAATGACGCAAGATGAAAAATCTAATGTTAATGAAATCAATTTTATTGTCCAACAAATTATTAGATTAATATCAAAGTTATAACAGTGAAATAATGACGCAAGATGAAAAATTAAATGGGGTTTGTTAATGCAATCAATTTTATTGTCTAACAGATCATTAGATTGATATCAAAGTTATAACAGTGAACTAATGACGCAATATGAAAAAGTTAATGGGGTTTATATTAAAAAGTTATTGTTTAAATGCTTCTAGTGAATAAATCTTATTTAAGTTTGGATTCACGTTTGACAGCGATCATACTGCAAAATTGCTTGCAAAAAATCCTAATCATCAACTAATAGTAAAAAATTATGCTAAGAAATACATTTTTCAAATTTTATTAATAATAAGTATTTATAAAAAAGATATAATTCAAATGAATCTAGATCCACATACTAAATAATCCAATTAGGATATCTGAGAAACACAGACAAGGCTAGTTGAGTGATTTCTTATTTCATATTTGAGTGTTGCTATTGGAATGAATAAAAAATAATATATCCTCAATAGAATCAGCACCTCACCTCTTATGGCCATTTTCCTCTCACGTTCTCCGTCACAGCTTCTTTTAACTGCATCAGTAGACCAGAGTAGAACTCTTTAGTTATTATGATGCCCTTATCTTTGTAATCGATCAGCAGTATGCCTAACGCATCCCAAAAAATTGTAGTCATAATTTTTCCAGCCGATTGCGACACTTTGAACTTCTTAGGGGGCCGTTTGCTCTTTTTATGCCACTGCATGGACTCCTGCTTGGACTCAGGCTCAAAATGATGAACCCAAGTTTCATCTCTAGTAACGATTCGGTTCAAAATCTCATCTTTGTTGCTTCTGCAGAGATTAAAAAACTGTCGTGAACATTCAACGCATTGTTATTTTTGAAGTGGTGTGAGCAATCTGGGTACGGGTAACTTGCACTGACCATTGACATTCCTAGATGCTGATAGAGGATATTCAAAATGGTTGCACAAGTAGGTGATACTCCAAGCATCTCTGTAAGTTGTTCGTTTGTTTAAGCGGGCATCTTCCAGCACAAGCTTTTCTACTTTTTTGATTATGTTTGAAGAAGTGGCCTCAGCAGGGCGTCCTGGTCGGAGGTCGTCTTCTCCCTTGCTTAAAAATACTACGCCATTTGTTTTTCCAGGGCAGCAATTCCCGTAAATCGTTAACATCTCTTCCGAAATGATTTGAGGTGTTTTCCCTTGTTTTATGAGAAACATAATGACGGCGCGATACTCAATTCTTACCATACTTGGGATTTTATTAACGTTTGACATACTCTCGCGACGATATCTTAAATAATACTGTAAAAATTAGATTTAAACTTTGTGAATATAATGAGAATACATAATTCATAATGAATCGTGTAAAAAATAAATAAAATAAATAAATAAAACACTTATTTTATATTTTTGCATTCACCACAGGTTTATTTTGAGTTTACTACCGGTTTCGTACAACTCCCTCCGTCTTCATCGTCAGGTTAATATAAAATATAGTGTTTTATTTATTTATTTTACTTCTTTTTTACATAAAAAATGACACCACAAAGTGAAACTAAAGTCTTTTCGAAGATTCAAGAAATAATGAATCATATTATCGGAACATGTGCATGTGCACTACCGCCCCCTCCCTTAACCCTTCCATTCCGCGAATTTACTGACCACCCCTCGTAGAGCGCCCTTGAGGACAGTCTAAATGGCGCTTTACAAATTATCTTTTTATCGACATTATTATTATGAATGAGAGAAATCTCGAAACTAGTTACGAAATAAAAAAACAACTGCAAAAAAATTGTTTCAGAATTCACCACTCTCCAATGTTCTACCCTTCATTTACTTACCCTATATATATTTTGTTTAATTTTTAAACTTTCAAAATAAGTGTGTTCGAATTCAAGTTAGAGCGCCCTTAACCCTTCCGTCCTATCCTGTGATGTGTAACTAGTACACATTGCTTCTAAAAACTTTAATATCTCCATAAATATAATAAATACTGGGTTCAGATTTTAGGTGTTCCTCCGTAATACTTTTACGCATTGAATGAAAAAATAATATTAATAATAATTAGCACTTATCGGCCACATCACATATATTTTGTGAAAATCGGGAATAAATTCACCAATACAGTCAAACGTGTGCCAGTGTGTGACATAGGTATATTCATTCTAAAAAAACGCAATAGGTGAGGAAGCGACGCTATTCACGTCTCACTATCACTCTACTTCGGTATATGGATACACAAGAAATATAATCTCAGTTCGCTCACTTCTCTCGCTTCAGTAGCTCGCGGGCTTTCGTTTGAGGTGGTTGCTTCGCCCATTTTGTTAACGTCGGCCGATTATTTTTTTTCATGTTTTCAGCAATTAAATTTCAATTATTGTTACTTTTGACTTCAGGTTTAATTAATTTTAGCGATTGGCTATGAATATTCTTATTTTTCCTACTTCAAATCGCTCATTTTTACATGTGTATTGAATACACAGCACCGGAACGGGTGGATTTTTTTAGCACAGGAAGAGAAATGTTAAGGAGAGTCTGCTCTCTAAACGGTGTTAGACAAACTGTCCTTATATTATTATCATTATTAAGCTGTGATGCGGAGAACAGAGGAATATAAAATAAAGCAACGCTAGACCGAAGGAGGGGTGGAGAGGACGAGAGAGAAAGGAGAGTTGGGAGGATATGGACAATGTAATATTACATGAAATAATATAATTGTTAGAAAATGCTTCGATAAATTAGTTCTGGCGGCGACCGAAATCCCATTAAAAGTTTCTTCCCCGGAGCGGGCACGCGAGCCCCGGCCCCGGCCCTATTTAGGGGAGGGATTCACGATATCGTTATCTCTGGAAGTGTTGCGAGTATACTCCGACCATTCTAAGAATGAAATTTTTCCGCATCGCACCCTTTTCAGAACCAGGAAACAAATAATAAGCGCTATTTCACGATTTTTTTTTCTTTGTACGAATTAAGAAATTAATAATATTTTTACTCAGTTCAAATTCTGTTAGGTTGAGCGCGGTGGTGGAAGGTATCAAATATGATACGTATCAGTTATTATCGCAATGAAAACAGGCGAAAATATTTGGTAAGAAAACCGCAGAAAACTTCCTTAAGGAAGACGAACTAGAAATAAATCTTTTTTAGATGTTCCGATATACCTACACGTATGATAGAAACACATTCGGCTTATGGTGTAGTGTAGTGTTCATATACGAGTGTAATCATCAATTTTAGTAAGACTTCCCAAAAAGGGTTATCTCCAAGAACTTCCTAAAGCTACACACGCCACCCATGTATCTAACACTAAGAGGTAGACTATTCCACGCCATAGGACCAGAAAAGGCAAACACTCTATCGATGTTAAATTCAATGAACGCATACATTGGGTTTAAAAAGGCTGCCAGTGCTCGATTAATGTAGACAAGAAAAGTTTTTATAGTACATATAACACTCGTTGTACACAAAATAACCAGGTTTATTAACAGCAATTACTTCCAACCAACTAGAGAGATGTTAAAAGTTGTAAATAAAAAACAGGATTGAACCCTTTAAAAAAAAGTACAATTGAGAATCGAACCTGTAATCCTGTAAGACAAGCACCATACCAACCAAACTACAGAGGCTCAATTAATCGAGGCATTCACATTTAGAATCACGTAACTCGCTGTGCGTCTTGGTAATAATACGTTCCATTCTAATTCATAAAAAAACGGTACTTACGAGTATACTATAACAATTATAATTACTGATAGTATACTGTTATGGACTATCATCACATAGAATTAGTGTGGGATGGATGAAGTTTAGATCAATGACGGGAGTTCTATGTGATCCGAAAATGCCAGTAAAGTTAAAAGAAAAAGTATACCAAACGATTGTCAGACCCGCACTCATCTATGGCTCCGAATGCTGGACGATGTATAACTTGTGGCGGTAGTCGCACACTCGGAACACTGTGGGCGTCCATACACACGGTCAATGACCGATGAAGTGACCTTTGCATTCCTCGACAAATCTAAATAAACAAGTCCAAAGTTCACACGCCGGCCATCCAACCCATAGCCCGGAGCGGACCGCATTCCATACTAGAGCGAGAACGCACCACGCTGTCTCGCCAGTTCCGTAAATAAATTGTCACCTACATACGACCTTAATCGTTTTGCTAATGCAGAAACGAGACGAAGGATATCTTGCTCGCATTCCCGCACACACGCGGAAATAGTATAAATACCTACGTTTACTAATAAAAACTCTCCTTCCGCATTGCGATCCAAAACGTGTTTTATTTATCAACAAATCATCATCATCTCTTCCCTTAAGGACTAGCTCCTAAAAACTCTTACTCTAGGCAACTGCAAACTGCTGAAATGCGCATGCTAAGATGGTCAGCTGGTGTGTCCCTAAGAGACAAAATAAAAAGCTCACGCATTCGTGGAAGCCTAGGTGTCACAGACATCAACAGCAAGATGGAGGAGAGGCGATTGAGATGGTATGGGCACGTTGGACGCAGAGCACCTGATCACATTGTGAACCAGGCAATATCCATGGATCATCCTCGAATAACAACCAGATGAAGACCAAAGAATTCATGGGTGGTGCAAAAAGATAACCTGATGCAGAGGCACGGCCTGGGAGACGAAGTCCGGGACAGAAGAGCATACAACCTGAGGACGAGGAAAGCTGACCCCAACAGTCTTCGCAGACAGTGAGTTGGGATGGAGCCAGGGAGAATAATTGGTTTTAAAAATATTTAAAAAATAAAACAATAATCAAACAAAAAATGCCAAACTGGAATGCAAATTTTGAATCAACTAATGTTATAAGATTTACATATCCTAACATTCTAGCTATCCCTCTTATGACCCTTCAACCACAGCCAGGTCAAGTTGTTAGTACTCCCCTTTGTACAGAAGACATAAAGGATAGGGGGGCATAAAGGATATAACGACAGGACGCTATCGATACCGCTCCAGGATATTACATATCGCATCTCAATACCGATTCAGAAACTCGATACGCTTACAATTGGAGAACAGCATACAACCTGAGGACGAGGATAGCTGACTCCAACAGTCTTCGCAGACAGTGAGTTGTGATGGAGCCAGGGAGAAGATGGACAATCATTACTGAAGTCAAAATATAAGTAGAAAATAATTTTCTTTAGATCTATATAGTACAGGTTTGAAAAATTCATCTTTCATTTCGAATAGTTCTCAATTATAAGGAAAATGTATCCAAGATATTGCTGAAAGCGCTCGATAAACGTTAAGAAAATTTTCGAGAAAATTCTTAGGAAATTTTCCACTTAGATGTTTATCCGTTCACGCGTATATTCGGAAGACAAGTCGAGTAATATATATATTACATCGAAAAACTCCACTAAAAAACCTTTTTTTTTTCCTGTTACGCAATCTGTTCATAGGTCTTTTTTTCTATTGACGCCGAGTTAGGAAAATTGCCCGGGGCTTGTTAGGAGTTTCCAAGCGAAAAAAAAAAGCTTGAATGAAAAATGAAATCGGATTTAAAAAAAAAAAGTGTAAAATTGTCTGAATTTATTATAACTGTAAAAAGTATTATTTTTAATAAGAAAACAGCAAAGTACAACAGTTTATGCTTTGCTACACTACAGTCGTAAAATCTGTTTTTAATAGTAAAAAGGGGTTTGAAACGGTATTTGCTTGGAAATTGAAAGAATAAGAAGCGCTTGATCTTTCGTTTTTTTTTTTTATTATTAAACAAAGTAATATATGGCACAAATATTTGCCATGGCTATACCTATATACACATTTATTACTTAACTAATCTTATTTTATATATTGTAATTTATGAACTTACTTGATCTTATTTTCCTACATGTCATTTTATTTATATTTTTTTTTACAATCTTAATATATGATTTCTTAGAAATAATTAACACCTACATACTACTTATAACTAGATAACAATTCTTACAACTAATTATTTAGCAAGAACATGTCCGCTCGTTCAGGCTACTTGTATTCCATCACATTCACTCAGACCTTGGTCGTCCCAGCTAATACTGAAGGTGGACTAGTCAGGCAACAGATAATACTTCGGGAGCCTGTGCTTATAACGGAAGGGTAGGTCGGATTTACTCTCGTAAGTCCCCAGGGCAGCGACTAAGGGATTGCTGTGATTTTGTTGACTTTTGATCTTTTGTTCTTATCTTCGAACACTAAAAGTTTTTTTTATATAATATACAACGATACGAGTACACATATACGAGTATATGCACTATGTGATTGAATACGGAATGAAGTGATTGGGAATGAGTGAGAATTTAAGGTTGATGTGTTGAGTAGGAAGAAAAAGAGCACGCTGAGATGGTTTGGGCATGTTGAACGAATATAAAAATACCAATAAAACAAATAGATATGTAGGGAATACCGACATCCTTAAACATTGTCAACATGCACGGTCAACGACCGATGAATCAACCTTTGAATATGTACAAAGATCACATACCAGAACGTCAATATTGTTTACACGAAAATAATATTTACGTCGCATTCCACCGTAGAAAGAGAGCGCATCGCGTGTCTCACCGTTTCGACAATAAATACTCTACCCACTATATCATTGGCAACGTCTGCGACCACCTCGGAACGCACAGGAGTGAGATCAAGATATACCGCGGACGCATTCACGCGCCCCGTTCTGAAATTCTATATATACCTACTTATCGATGAATAAAGGGCACTTGTTATTATTCACTTGACCATTCATCGCTGTTTACTATTTATTGATTATTCACTCTCACTTTTTCGCATTCCTGAATCGACGTATTTTATTTTAAATACAAAACAAATCAAAATCATCACGACGTATCAAATCAAGCACCCCGCTAAATTGATGACCCCGAACGAAAAGGAACACAGAATTCGACTAAAGCGAATACAGAGATGTCAACAACATCATCATCAGCACGTCCTACTAGGACACACGCTAAAGATATACACATAGTCCTGCCATAAATACTGTTACACAAATTCAGACACTCATAAAACCTAAACAATAGCAGGCAGAAACCTACAACCTTTTTTTAGGTAATTCTCCATCCCTTGTGGCATTGCTATAATCAGTAAGTCACTGAACGTTGACCAGTAAACATGGAGTGGGGCGATAAAGAAAACCGTATTGCTGCAATTGCGTTACGCAAAGTTGGAAAGACGCCGGGAGACATTTTAAATTCTTTAACATCTCTGGGTATCAATCCTCAGTTTGTATATAGTACTATTAATTGATTGTAAGATACTCAAAGTATTGAATATTGGCAAAAAAGTGGTCGACCGCGAATCGTAAGAACTCCAGCAGTCATCAAAGCCGTAACAGAATCCGTAGAAATCCACTCCGCAAACAAAAAATCATGTCCAGGGAGATCGGTATTTCGACACAGAGTATGTCTCGTATTATCAAATCGGACCAAAATATGGGGGCTTACCGAAGAAGCACAGGACATTTGCTTACTCCATCTTTGAGGGACATCAGGAAGACCAGAGCCAAACAACTGATTCACCGGTACGCAAACAATATGCATCGCAAAATCCTATTTTCCGATGAAAAAAATTTTGGAATTGAAGAAAATTATAATAAACAAAATGATCGGGTGTACGCACATAACTCTCGAGAGGCCGCTCAAGTCATTCATAGAGTTCAGAGAGGTCATCATCCATCATCATCTGTGATGGTTTAGTGGGGTGTCTCATACGAAGGGGTTACTGAGCTACATTTTTGTGCTCAGGGTGTGAAGACAAGTGCAAATTCATACCAAAATGACATTATGGAGAAGGTCGTCAAGCCTCTTAATAAGACCATGTTTAATTCAGGTCATTGGATCTTTCAACAAGATTCTGCTCCAGCCCACAAGGCAAAGTCCACCCACCAATGGCTAGAAATTCATACACCAGAGTCTATTAGAGCTGAAGATCGGCCTTCTGGAAACCCAGATTAAATCCACTGGACTACAAATTGTGGTCAGTGTTGGAGAACATGGCTTGTAGCAGACGACATCCAAATTTGGAGAGTCAAAAGCAGAGAGAAAAGCGTGTTTGTACACGAGTAACGAATGAATGAAGAAAAACAAACAAACCAAATATACGGCGCAAATGTGAGAAGAAGGCATGGTAGATTAAGAACAAAGAAAGTATTGTCCGATCAAGCGTAAGATATAATAAGAGAAGGAAATGTAAAAAGTGACAGAAATCATAGGAGTTGTATGAAAAGGTGTATGGAAGTAGAAAATGTGAAATATGTGTCGCGATAGGAAAGAGCTAAGCGTGCGTGGAAGAGATATACCGGGGAAAACATGGCTAGATCGAGTGGACCAAATTTTGAGAGAAGATAAAGTATGAATAACAAAATATGGCGTATAATGTGGTAAATGTGAAGGAGGCGAAGGCATATGCAAGGAAAGAAAAGTATGGAGGGCTGTTCTCTCGGCTTACCTCGCAAGGGATACGGTGCGATGATATATAAGAATGTTAAACAAATTCTCCAGAATTTCATCATTCTTTCCATGGGTTAACATCCCCAAAAAATGTTAAATATCTTTTTCTGAGTGTTGTTTTAAGTCTTTCGGTTATTTCTAATTTTTCGATAGTAGAAACGCAGGCACGCCTTCACAGTCCATGTGATAGAACATATTCACTTCCAATACTAAACCTCGAAGGCCTCAATTATTTTTGTTTCCACCTTTCTCATTGTTAATGTGTCCGCTTCATACAGTACAATGGACAGTATGAAGCGGACACATTAATTTTTTTATGTTGTTTATAGTTAAGGCATTAACGTTGTGGAGGTTTAAAGACATTGTAATTTATTTTTAACAAACACTGTTTATTCCACTTTTTTATGACGGTATAACCCTACCGGTTTCAAGGCTTTCACCTCATCTTCAGGGGAGTCTTGTTTACGCTCCCCTGAAGATGAGGTGAAAGCCTTGAAACCGGTAGGGTTATACCGTCATAAAAAAGTGGAATAAACAGTGTTTGTTAAAAATAAATTACAATTAATTTTTTTATTTTATTTTAATGAGTATACAAATAAAGCTTTTTTAACTATACAAAACTTATTAACCTTTCCCTTCCTGTGCTAAAAAAACCGCCCGTTCCGGTGATGTGTATTCAATACACATGTAAACATGAGCGATTTAAAATCGGAAAAATAAGAATATTCATAGCCAACCGCTTAAATTAATTAAATTTGAAGTCAAAAGTGATAATAATTTAAATTTAATTGCTGAAAACATGAAAAAAAACATCGGACGACGTTCACAAAACGGACGGAGCGACCACCTCGAACGAAAGCCGGGTGGCTACTAAAAAGAGAGAAGCGAGCGAACTGAGATTTTATTTTTTGCGTTCCCATATACCGAAGTAGAGTGAGAATGAGACGTGAATAGAGTCGCTTCCTCACCCATAGCGGTTTTTTAGAATGAATATACCTACATCACACACTGGCATACGTTCGATTGTATCGGTGAATTTATTCCCGATTTTCACAAAATATCTCTGATGTGGCCGATAAGTGCTAATTATTATTTATATTATGTTTTTCATTCAATGCGTAAATGTATTACGGAGGAATACCTAAAATCTGAACCCAGTATTATTATATTTATAGAGATATTAAAGGTGTTTAGAAGCAATGTGTACTAGTTACACATCACAGGGAAGGAAGAGTTAATATCACAGGATTGTAAAAATCGAAGAGAAATTAAACAAAGAACAAAGAAAAAGCCCGGTTATTATTTTTATTTGGGTCGTTGCCGAATATCGAACTGGAAAATTCCCTCAGTGCCGCAACAACCCAACGCGAGATTCCACCCCATCAGATGCACTTGTTGAAAGGGACGGAGGTGAATGGGAACGCTGAACAAAGAAAGGGAGAGACGGGGGTGCGAAGTGGGAGTGAATCGACCCAGCCCCCTGACCTGTGGAGTCGCCTCGGAGAAAAGCAACAGTCAAGTGATTACGGCCAGTTGTTTCCGTATGCGATTCGTCGCCCCTTGTTACTCGGGGTCTGGGATCGTTACGGAATTTAGATGACAAACGCGTTACGCGTGTTGTTGCTAGCTGTATTACTACATAGCGCATACTCGTACAAGGCCATACAATAACGAGAATACGCATACACTACAAGTTGGGGGCGATAATCGGCCCTGTGGGATTAAAAGGGTTAAGTAAAAAAAACAAACAAATTATTAATATCAATCGATAATAGAACTAGAGAAAAGGGATTCGTTCAAAGATAAGAAAGGGAAGAAAAGAAACATTAGAATGAAAGGATATTCTCAGTGTTTAAACGTTTTCAATTATCGTTTAAATGTATATATTCACACGCAGCAGCGGCCGGTCTCGAGGTGCGCTGGTGCGCTGAGCACCAACGCACCTTGAGACGCTGAGCGAATATGAAATATCGCTGTCTCACGGTTTACTGTATGTCTCTGTCTGCCCTATATGAATCAGCGTTTCCGTCCGGTGCGTATTGGAGATCGCTCCGGTAGTATTGGCAAACTTGGCCGGTCAATTTGAAAGGAATATTTTTTTAATTTTATTTAAAATTTTCACTTAAATAAAAGTACTCGTACTATTTATCTATTCAAATGTTTAACATTTTTGGAAGTCATGTTTGCGAATATATAATTTAATTATTACGAATTATTTCTCCGGTTCAGCGCACCAGCGCATCTCTAGACCGGCCGCCGCTGTTCACACGTACCTTAAAATGTTCAAATAGATGTAAAGATACTTGCTTTCAGAAACCAATATTAATCTTTTCATACGTTATAAATCCATTATAATCTAACTCACATTCGACATCAACCATAACTTGTATTTGCATCGCTACATCGTGCGATTCTATATCTCACCGATGTCGCAATGGATCGGCGCCCTCGGTGGGGTTGCCACGACCTCTGAGTTAAGCAACGACCCTGACCGCCCCACTCCGCTCTGCTACCCCCCATTCCCTCCCGGCCACAGTCCTCTACACAGTCTACACTACCATACCCCCCCACCAAACACAGCCACGCGTGACCTTGAATGGCGGAATTCACATTGGGAAGGCAGGGTTGCTAATTTAAATATTCCAAGGGATAATTATTTGTATATTCGTGCTTCAAACTATCTTGGAAATGATTATATGGTTAAACCAATGAGTAATCTAAAGGGTATTTCCGATGAAGTCAAGTAATTTCTTTGATATTTTAAGGTTTATATACTTGTTCTCGCGCCATTTCCCTGTCGGGGTACGAAGCGAGAGAGAAGCGCCACTTTTCTACTCGTATCATTCGTCTATTCCACATCCATACACCTTCTGATATAACTACCCTTTCTCTAGCTTTCTACGTTTCCTTCTTTTAAAATATTATTCACTTGATCTAACCATGCTTCATTTGGTCTTCCTCACTCACATTTGCACTAAATATATGTATTGTTAGTCTTAACTGTTGAGGACTATCATTCTGATACTGCCCGCTGCTAGTATATACGAGTATGTGTAGTAAGTACCCCTTCAACGTAGTTTCCATCGCTACACGCCGTTCGATATCGCTCGTATAAATTGTAAACATCTGAGGAAACACTGGCCAAACAGCGAAATTCCTCAACTTGATTCAATATTTTATTATTTGTTTTATCGAACACTGTTTATTCCACTTTTTGTAACGGTATAACCCTACCGGTTTCAAGGTTTTCACCTCATCTTCAGGGGAGCACAAACAAGACTGAATTCTGTTCGAACTGGTACCGAAATACACGCCTTTAACGGTAAACATTCGGGTTGGGGACTGGGGGCTGGGGGAGGCATGGGACGACCTCGGCGAGCAGCGGAGAGATTCTTGGAAATTTTAAATTAAAGAAAATTCCGACTGCCTCACCACTAAACTACTCGTATAAGGCCTCGGCCACACAGGTAGGAGCCTCGCTTGGTGCTTATAGGTACGCTGCGAGATAGGTGACATATCCTAGCGCATACTATCGCAATGGCCACACTGCACGCTTCGCGCCACGCTTCGTGACGATTAGTCACCTAGTGAGTCTCCTAGCGAACAGTGTTTGTTAATTTTATTGTGTCACCAAGTGATTTTACAACATGGCGGAAGTTTTAATACCTGTAATAAAATCACTTTGGAATGAAGTTGCACAGGAAGTAAATAAAGATAAGGTAAGTTGTAATGAAATTGATTAGTTTTGAGAGTGGCATCGTTTGTTGAGTCAACCGCTCCCAAATGTCGAATGAATTTGTGCGAATCACTTTGGTGTGGCCAAGCATGAAGTCACCTAGTATAATAGTCACGTAGCACCTAGCGAAGCACTTTGGTGTAGCCTTAGCCTAAAGAACACTCAATGTAATACGGATCCTAGAATGCGGTGGCCATCTTGTGTAAACTGAACTCTCAAGTGGGTAAAATTGAGAATATTTTTTCTTCAAGGGGATTTTCATGAATAATATGGTTTAAGCGGTCCTCATCGAAGTCCACTGGTTGTCCGGAACGCTCCGCTCCATGTCTTTCGGGTCGAAATTACCGTTTTTGAAACCCAAAAACCATCGACGAGCTGTCCTTTCATTCATAGCATCTTCACCGTACACTTCGCAAATATTGCGAACAACTTTGGCAGCTTTATTCCCTCGATTGAACGCGAACAGAAGGTGTCGAAAATGCTCACTTTCGTCTACTTGACATTCCATTTTGAAGGCTTGTAATCAAATAAATTAATATATGTAACGTAAAAGCAAACACAATATCTTGTAGAGCAGAAAATTTTCTTTCGAATGACGTATAACATTTACCATTTTGTTTTACTTTTGGTGCTCATTTTTAAATTGGAAAAAAACGGACACGACTTATGTTAACACCCAATATACGAGTAAAATACTCGTATTTGTAAAAATAACTCTTTTATAAAAAAGGAACGCTTTAAAATCAATTTTAACCTTTCCCTTCCTGCGCTAAAAAAATCCGCGCGTTCCGGCGCTGTGTATTCAATACACACAATACACATGTAAAAATGAGCGAATTAAAATCGAAAAAGATAAGAATATTCATAGCCAATCGCTAAAATTAATTAAACCTGAAGTCAAAAGTAATAATAATTGAAATTTAATTGCTGAAAACATTAAAAAAACATCGGTCGACGTTCACAAAACGGGCGAAGAGACCACCTCAAACGAATCCCTGCGAGCTACTGAAGCGAGCGAATTGAGATTCTATTTCTTGCGTTCCCATATAACCGAAGTAGAGTGAGAGTGAGATATGAATAGCGTCGCTTCCTCACCTATAGCGGTTTTTTTAGAATGAATATACCTACGTCACACACTGGCACACGTTTGATTGTATTGGTGAATTTATTCCCTATTTGCACAAAATATCTCTGATGTGGCCGATAAGTGCTAATTATTATTATTATTTTTTTCATTCAATGCGTAAATATATTACGGAGGAATACCTAAAATCTGAACCCAGTATTTATTATATTTATAGAGATATTTAAGTTGTTAGAAACAATGTGTACTAGTTACACATCACTGGGAAGGAAGGGTTAATGCGATACTGAACTTGTCGGCTTTTGCAGATTTCAGCAACATGAGGTCTACTATGTGATATATGTACCCTCATTTCTTCATCCATATTAATATTAGTAATATGTGATATAGCTATATGTTACTAATTTCTTCTTCTATATTAGTAATATATGATATATTATAGTTACCAGTCTAATACTTGTATGTGATAGAGCTACCCTCATTTTTTCTACATTAGTAATATGTGATATAGCTACCGGTCTACTATGTATTATAGCTACCATCATTTGTCCTCAATGAGATACAGGCAAAATTCAAGTTTACTGGTGACAACAAATAACAAGCAACAAACACAGATCCAATAAAATGGTACGTTCACATTAAATAACCTGTCGTTTTTTTCACAAATTAAGTATAATATTTATAAGATTTCTTGCCATATAAATAAATAAGTCTTACACGTTTTTAAACCGTTAGATGGATTACTCTTGCGTAATAGGTTAGTCAAAAAGTTTTGAAAGCGACATCTATGGAGCAGTAGAAAAACCAAAATTTCTATGCGATTTTAATATTTCATCTTTCATAAGAACGTACTCAAAATTTCATTTCGATCTGTCAATTCATTCTTTGTTTACAAGCCATTTGAAGTTGACGTGTCAGTGTATTTTTTAACAATGGAAAAATCCGAATATCGTGCAGTGATTAAATTCTTTGTTTTGGAAGGTTTATCGGCTACTGAGATTCATGCAAAGATGGTGACAGTATTAAAGGAGTCTTCTCCTTCATTTCCAACCGTTCACCGATGGGTTTTAGAGTTTAAGCGTGGCCGTACAAGCGTTGAAGACGATCCACGCTCAGGACGTCCAAAAAGTGCATCAACACCAGAAATCATAGCGAAAATACAGGATATGGTTTTGAAAGATCATCGATCGACTGTGGATGTGATAGCTGACACCATAGGCATCTCACATGGAACAACATGGCATATTTTGGCTGAATTTTTGGGTTTCAAAAAAACTGTGTGCACAATGGGTGCCGCATTTGCTAACAATGCAACAAAAACACGTTCGAATGCGACTTTCTGAGCAACGTTTGGAGCAATTTCGAAAGAATAAAACGGATTTTCTGCGTCGATTCATCACTATGGATGAGACTTGGGTCTACCACCATGATCCTGAATCAAAACAAGAGGCTAAGGAGTGGTGTGAACCAGGCACTTTGGCTCCGAAGCGAGTTCGTGTCCAGAAATCGGCCAAGGTGTTAGCGTCAGTTTTTTGGGATGCAAAAGGAATTTTATTGATAGATTATCTCCAAACTGGTAAGACAATCAACTCTGATTATTATTGTGACCTTTTGGACCAGTTGGATGAAAAAAATTGTGAAAAAAGACCCGGTTTGCAGAAGAAAAAAAATATTTTTCATCAAGACAATGCACCTGCTCACACAGCTCAAAAAACAATCGCGAAAATCAGTGAATTGGGGTACGAATTGTTGCGGCATCCACCCTATTCGCCAGATTTAGCTCCCTCTGACTTCTGGCTGTTCTCACACCTCAAAAAATTCCTTCGTGGAAAGCATTTTTCATCAAACGAAGAGGTTATAGCCGTCGTAGAGGAGTATTTTGCAGGCTTTCCAGAAAGTCACTTCCGTGATGGGACAACAAAATTGGAAGATCGTTGGACCAAGTGTATTGATCTTATGGGAGACTATACTGAGCAATAAAAGTGATTTCCCCCCAAAAAAAATGTATTTTTATTTCCGCTTTCAAAACTTTTTGTCTAACCAGCACATCAAATAACAAGATAAAAAAAATATAAATTAAAGTCTTAACATAGCAACATTTTAAAAGGGAAGTATTAGTGTCAAATTAAAAACACCGACCTATAACATATATAAACCAGGTAATAGGGGTAGACGAGGTTCAATTCATTTCAAAGAATTGGCCAATATGTCAATCGAATGACATTCACAAAGGAGTACGACAAATGTAAAATGTGTCAGATTTTTCATAAATTGTACCCCGTACGTCATATGTGCTGGTAAATGTACCCCGTACGTCATATGTGCTGGTAAATGCAAATTGATCGAGTCAAATCCCAACTGTGTCACCCCTAACGGGATGGTGAGAGGATCTGAGGGGGTGCGGGAGGACAGGCCCGCATTACACATGCAGCCGCCGTCCGCAGATGCCCGGGGACTCTAGATTACGGGACCAATGGTAAATTTAAGAGGGTGTAATATACGTGGGTCAGTCGTAGAAGGGAAAAACTTGGCCATATTTCGGGCATATACCAAATGAATTAACAACCTTGTAAAATAAAACGTTCGTTTTCCAACAGAAAAAAAAACAAATCAAAATTTAATCTTCGTTTAGAAACCAATCAACATGTCTTTCAACAAAACAAGAATACATAGATTGGGTAATCAATATGGTCATTGTATGAATTTTTATATGACTACCTACATAAAGGAGTCAAGTGAAGAAGTTGTCCTTACCGAGATGATTGATTGAATTGTATAGATATTATTAGTTGCGTTCGACTTACACTTGTTTCTTTTTCATTGCATACCACTGATTATATCTTCTTCTCAGTGTCATGTCAGGTCCCCTCAACGCTGAATATTACCTGAGAGTAGGTATCTTTGTCCCCGGCAGCCCGAAAAAGATCCCCAACGCTTCTTATACCAGTCCAATTACGTATATTGCGGAGCCAGAAGATTTACCTCCTACCAACACCTCTTCGACCCTTTATTTTGCCTTGGATGATCAGGTGCAGTCATTTGTACTTTGGTCCTCTAAGTACATGACCCAAATAGGATACATTTCGGATTTTAATATTAGTCAGAAACTCTATCAATTTTGGCTCTGTGAAGAACCCTCGTGTTGCTGACCATATCCGTCCAGGGTATCCGTAGCATTCTCCGGTGCATCCACATTTCGAATGCTTTCAGTCGGTTCGAACTACCAACTTTGAGGGTCCATGATTCCACTCCATGCAATAACACTGACCAAACGTAGCATTTGACTAACCATTGTCGAAGTTTCAAGTTTAGATTATCATCGCAGAATAATGTTTATATGTATGCAATGTTAAATATTATTGTATTTGTTTTTTTTTTAAACTTTTATAACAAAAACTCTAAAAGAAGTATTTTGAACAGATCCGATTAGTGACCAAAGTCCCCGCAAAGGCCAGGAACGCGAAGTCACACGGAGGCATGCAAATACATAAGTGTTTCTAAAATAATGTCATCACTATCGTCATCATCATCCCTACCACGATGTCCATGTTGGGAGGGGCAAAGAGAATAGATGGACACTTTATCGTATTCTAGCACGCATCTTTCGCATTTGTAATATCCATGCACCTCATCATTCATACTCTACTACTCGTATAATAAAAAAAATTCACTCTTTCATCTATTAGAATTTTATTGAATTTGTGGAAAAACATAACTTAGGGTTCAACCGCAAAGAATACTGCCATAAGGTAAAAGAGGGAAAGAAAAGGTAAAAAAATAACATATTAGCCCTGCAAAATGTTCCAAGACAGGGGTAAAAAATATATATTCCGGAAAAAGTGGATACACAGAATGGGCAATGGAGACGATTGCAAGTTGAAGATTTTTCCTTCAATTGAGGTCGAAGGGGTCGATGAAAATAAAGTATATTTTAACTCTTTCCCCGCGGGGAGCACAAACGCCTGTGATCTGACGACAATCCAAGTTTCAAATCACAAATACTTAAAAAAAAATGACACAAATCCGGAATAAAAATTGAACTAAAATTTAAAATAATCTTTATTCTAGCGACATCTCTGAAAACCTTGTCAAATAATATATTAGTTTATGAGATATTGTTGAATAAACAGAGCGCCGAATTTTTTTGGTTTCTCAATATTTCCAGCATTAACGACCTGTCGCGCGGATCGAGTCCTGCGATGAGTCTCTCTTACGTAAATAAACATTACTAAGTCTCTCTTACGTAAATAAACATTACTAGTGCTATATGCATTTGATTGGGTGAGTGTCATGAAGCATTGATTTGATCGTAGCATTCCTTTGTTTATTTTACGTAATGTTAAGTTTATCTCCTTTATTTAATGAGTCTCGTTAAGAGTAATGACTATTATTTATTATCAGAAAATTACTTAAGTGTCATGTTTACTTGGTGTTGTAATCAAATATCAGTGGTTCTAAACAAAATATGTGTTTAAACTTAGAAATTAAAAAACGCTGAAATTGTGCCGCGCACAGGATTCGTGGAATTTGATTTTTAACGCGGTGAACAGGTTAACGAAACATACTATAGAATATCAACGAAGAGAAAACATAAATAAATACTCTGTCTTGATTGCAAATAATATTAATTTACGAACTTTGGGAGGTGACAGAATACGGAATGAAGGGATTAAGGATGAATGTGAAGTTAAGGCTGATGCGTTGAGTAAGATGAGGAACAGCTGGACAAATTGCAGCGTCTTCAAAATATTTGTCTAAGATTAATTTTCAACCTACGAAAGTACGATCATATAACTTCATACCAGAAGGCATTGAACTGGTTGAATGTTAGAAATAGACGCCAAATTTACAGGCTGTTTAGTGCATAATATCCTTAACTGTACCGCCGCCCCCTCTTATCTCGCCGAAAATTTTCAGCGTCTTTCCAATCATGGATTAGCGCTCCGCTCAAACAGAGATTGTCTATTGGCCTTTCCAGTTCACCGCACCTCTTTTTTTACGTCGTCCTTTACTGTCCACGCAGTGAGATTCTGGAATCAGTTACAAAACAATATAAGACTCGCTCCGTCCTTGGCATGCTTTAAGAAGCGACTGAAAAAACTCTTAATTTCTAGTCAGTAAAATAACGCGTTTCATTCCTGATTTTTCTTTTCCTTTCCTCTCCACCATCCCTTCCTTTTTTTTGATTGATGATATCTCACTTTATATGAATAATAATGTTCGGGTGATTGTCCGTCTTTGTGGGGTTCGTGGGCATATGCTCACGTATGTGTTTATGGATTTCGTGGGGATGGATAGTCATTTGAATGATTTATGCGACCACGTAACTTGCTTCATTTACTTTTATCTGGTTGGTTGGAAGAGAGTGCCGCTTGGCAATAAACCCGCCAGATTGTATTTGCAATAAAAGTGTTAAATAAATAAGATGAAGAAGCGCACTCTGAGAAGGTTTGGGCACGTGGAACGAATGATTGAATAAATACTAACAGAATAATTGTCCAGTGCAGATGTGAGTGGAATAGGCGGTAGAGAAATACCAAGGAAAGTATGGTTGGATAAAATGTGATATTTTGAAAGAAGGCAATGAGAAATCGTATTTGTAGAAGAAGTTCTCTGCCTACTAAGACAGGGAGATGGCGTCATAGTGTGTATGTAATTAAGATAAAATTGTCTCCTAGCTACGCTCTTCAACATGGGCACACAGTAAATTCGGATATGTTGATGGGTACCATACTAATGTATGAATATCAGATAAATATGTATTATATTGTATATTATTTAGAGTTAAGGAATACATTGTGGAGGTTTAAAGAAATCGTAATTTATTTTATCAAACACTGTTTATTCCACTTTTTCTAACGGTATAACCATACCGATTTCAAGGCTTTTCCCTCATCATCAGGGGAGCACAAACAAGACTGAATTATGTTCGAACTGGTACCGAGATACACGCTTCTAACATTCGGGCATACGGCTAACGATAACGATACGGCAAACATTCGGGTTGGGGACTGGGGCTGAGGGAGGCATGGGACGGCCTCGGCGAGCAGCGGACAGATTCTTGGTATACATGTGTTTGCCAGATGTTCACCTCAATGCACTGACTTAGAAATTTCTAGGGCCTCTAATCTATTCAATTTATTTCCGTTACTACTTATGTTATATGTAAGAATTTGGCATCATAGATAGAAAATGTATGGTTTCACGGTGACAATGATTAACCATTTCAGAATTAGAGGATTTGTTAAGGCGGATTTGTGTTCACGAAATCTCTTTTCAAAGGATCTTCCTGTCTTTCCTATACAGATATTATCACAGTCAGCACATAAAAGTTTATACACACCACTGTTGCTAAGTATTCCATTTTTGCCTTTCCCGTTAAATAAGTTTCCTGAGATTAAAATTAGTGTAAAAAGCTGGCTTTATGTGACTTGGATTTTTTATGGTTATTTCATATATGCTTTTTTTATAAATAGGACTTTGCTCCAAATATACCGTTACAAAAAGTGGAATAAAAAGTGTTCGATAAAACAAATTACAATATTATATTGTATATAAATATGTTTTATATTGTACAATATATAAATAAAAATGAAGTGTAGAATAAAAACAATGCACACCCCTTTCTGTACTGAAGGCAGTTCCGGAACCCTCGTTCCGATTCCGGACACGGAGAGGCGAGCGTCGCGTGCGCCACTATTCCCTCCGGAACGTCACGGGGATAAAGAAAATATTGTAACGGCCGGCTCAACTCTTGCAGAACTTACCCTGACTCAAAAATGAAACAAAAACAAATTCTCCGCACGATCCTGTGACATTTTACAACGCGTGCGAGAGAGAAAACAACGCCAGAGGCCAATAAAAATAGGATTTCATGTTTAAAAGTGAAAAATCTAAAGATATGATGTTTACCGAAGGTGGATGCTGCTAAAGGGTGTCTCGGGGTTGTTTAGTTCCGCGGGACATCAGCACCACGCAACACGCATATATGATCATCATCGCACTTCGTTAAATATCTAAATTATTGGTTTGGTTAATTTTAATAATAATATAACAAGTAAATTATTGAACACACATTTGGCAAGGCTTTACCTATATACTATACAAATTTATTACTTAACTAATCTTAATTATATGTTATAATTTATGAACTTATTTAATCTTATTTTCCTACATATCATTTTATTTTATTTATTCAATCTTAATATATGAGATCTTTAAAAATAATTAACACCTACATACTACTTATAACTAGATAACAATTATTACAACTAATTATTTATCAAAAACAAGTCCACTCGTTCAGGCTACTTGTATTCCATCACATTCACCTTGGTCCTCCCAGCTAATACTGTAGGTGGACTAGTCAGGCAACAGATAATGCTTCGGGAGCTTGTGCTTATAACGGAAGGGTAGGTCGGATTTACTCTCGTAAGCCCCCAGGGCAGCGACTAAAGGATTTCTGTGATTTTGTTGGCTTTTATAGAACTTCACAGTCCAAGCGAGGATGTGGTGTTGTAGGGTAATATTAATTGTTATTAAAAATAAATAATTATTTATATTAAAATAATTAATAATAGTTTATAAGTAAATAAAATATTTAATAATTATAAAATAATAATAATACACCGTTTCACTTTTCGTGACGTTCAGGCCAATTTGCCCTACCGCGCCTATAGAAGTTTCACTTCAAAAAACTTCCTGTAAATACATATGACGCTTTAATATCAAATTCAAATATTTATTGTTTTAATCATCTTTACTGAGAATTCGCGTTGTGTCGGTTATTAAATTTAGTAAATAATAAAAATTTACTTTCGTAATGAAACAACCAACGAGCCTTCCAGCCCGTGCACGTAAAACTGGGCTAATAAGTAACGTGACATAAATATTGTGTCGGAACTAATCCTTTCCGAGCGCACGATTTGGAATATGCGACGTGACGAACGATCCATCAATACTCATTTTTCTTCAAGATCATCAGGACGTTTGCCAAGTGCGAGTGCGAGTGAGCCGTTGAACCTTATTCATCCCGACCCAGTAGGCTTCTAGCTGGTTAGAATTATTATTACATTTTAAGTCGTCATTGGGTTTATAGTGTAGGGTACCCACGTCCCTAAAATATTGTCAACATGCAGGGTCAACGACCGATGAATCAACCTCTGGATATCTACAATTGTCACATACCAGAAACGTCAACACTGTTTACACGCAAATAATATTTACATCGCATTCCAAGGTAGAAAGAGAACATATCACGCCGTCTCGCCGTTTCGACAATAAATATCCTACCCACTGTAGTATCCGCAGCGCTTGCGACCACCTCAACACGCGCAGAAGTGAGATCGAGATATACCTCGGACGCATTCACGCGTCCCGTTCTGAAATTCTATATATACCTACTTATCGATGAATAAAGGCACTTGTTATTATTCACTTGACCATTCATCGCTGTTTACTATTTATTGATTATTCACTCTCACTTCCCGCATTCCTGAATCGACGTATTTTATTTTAAATACAAACAAATCAAAATCATCACGACGTATCAAATTAAGCATCCCGCTAAAATAGTATGGATTGCATAAACTGAGTCTACTCCTCACTTTTTGGGTTTGACATATCACGCGCAAATTTGGGTTTGACATATCACGCGCAAATTATTTCATTTCATCCGAGCAGACAAAACCAGATTAACGAGGGTAGTTTGAAATGTTTGGTAAATTTCCATGAGATGGCGCCATAATTCAAAGTGACATCACTGCTGGCAAGTATCAGTCTTCAAGCAACCTCTGTCGAAATTTTGGCCAGATGCGACGCGTACTTAACGTTTGATATTCATCTTAATTGGTTACTTTGATTGACATTTGCCGTAACAATGAAAAAAAAAATCCAATTCCGTGCCGCCATAAAACATTTTTATTTCGAGAAATTAAACATCCGCACAGATTGACCTTTCCTTTCCGGTGCTAAAAAAAACGCGCGTTCCGGTGCTGTGTCTTCAATACACATGTAAATATGAGCGATTTAAAATTAGAAAAATAAGAATATTCATAGCCAATCGCTTTAATTAATTAAATTTGAAGTCAAAAGTGATAATAATTGAAATTTAATTGCTGGAAACATGAAAAAACATCGGCCGACGTTCACAAAACGGGCGCAGAGACCACCTCGTACGGATGCCCGCGAGCTACTGAGACGGGACTCAGAACACTAACACTGTATGTTATACCTCGAAGGAAGAAACAACTGCGAACTGAGATTCTATTTCTTGCGTTCCCATACACCGAAGTAGAGTGAAAGTGAAACGTGAATAGCGTCGCTTCCTCACCCATAGCGGTTTTTTTTTAAGAATTAATATACCTACGTCACACACAGGCACACTTTTGATTGTATTGGTGAATTTATTTCCGATTTTCACAAAATATCTCTGATGTGGCCGATAAGTGCTAATTATTATTAATATTATATTTTCGTTCAATGCGTAAATGTATTATGGAGGAATACCTAAAATCTGTATCCAGTATTTATTATATTTATAGAGATATTAAAGTTTTTAGAAGCAATGTGTACTAGTTACACATCACAGGGAAGGAAGGGTTAAAATCGAGTTGGATGAAGTTCAAGGGGACTCTGTACCAATGCACCGAAGATGAATCGCGCTCCGGGCGGAGGAAATCATTGAAAACATAATGGAAGACCGCTGAGTGAATGTGCAGGAAATTGCCGAGGCTATGGGAATCTAAAGTGAACGGGTGTAAAGTATCTTAGACGAAAATTTGAATGTGAAAAGGCTGTCTGCGCGATTGGTGTCACCATTGTTGACTGTCGATCAAAAACGCACTAGAAAGGATATTTCAACGCATTGTTTGGCGATGTTTGGAACTTGGATTAACCACTACACATCAGAGTCCAAACAGTCAAAACAATGGACGATTGGTGAAAATACGCCGAAAAAGAAGAACGAGGTGGTTTGGCTTATGTGACGTTTCGAAAACGTAGCCGTTTTCGTCTTCAGGGCTTGTTCATAGTCAACTTCGCCATAAGTGAATGCGCGTCTGATACCGGAGGGATTTCACCAGACCCAAAACGTATCTCAAAGCTTTCCGGGGATTTGCTAATTGTGTATTCATCCATCATAATGATATTAATGATCAACTCTTAAAAATTGCTGCTTTCTCTAGATCATGGGTGGCCAACCTTTTCAGCAGCCGGGCCAGATTTTAGAAATGAGATTTCCTACCGGGCCATACAACAAAATTTATTTTATTATTCAAAGCAAACAAGAAATACGAGGCGTATCCAGAAAGTACGTGTACTGAGGCTCTCACGACCGGATGGATTTTATTTTCGACACGTTGGCTACACTTCCGTGTAGCCTGACCTTTCCCCTACGCAACGAGACCGGTTCGAGGTCAGTACGTTGAGAAATGTCGACGCGACAACACGTTTCGTGAAGAATGTCAATCCAATCTCCCGCCAAGTGCGAAATACGTGGCGTCATCCGTTATCTCGTTTAGAAGGGAAAACCTCCGGTTGAGGTTTATAATGAGGTAAAAACTGCATATGGTGATAAAGCTATGAATTGTACGAGTGTGTACAAGTGGTGTCGCGAGTTTAAAAACGGTCGTACGTATGTGCATGATGATCAGAGGAGCGGAAGACCTTCAATTGTGACTGACGAAATTGTGGAAAAAATCGAAAAAGCGCTCCGTGACAATCGCAGATTGACTGTGGATGAACTTTCTGCGATGTTTCCGCAAATCTCCAGATCTCTACTACATGAAACCATCACAGAAACCCTCGGATATCAGAAACTGTCCGCGAGGTGGGTCCCAAAACAGCTGACAGACCAACACAAGTTGAATCGAGTGGAGGCCGGGCAAGAGTTTTTGAGGCGCTGCAAACTCCATGGAGATGAATTTCTCCGCTCCATCGTTACTGGAGATGAAACTTGGGTTGCACACTACACGCCTGAAACCAAAAGGCAGTCTCAACAGTGGCGTCACACCTCTTCACCCTCCGCCAAAAAGGTCAAAACCACAATTTCAGCCAAGAAAATCATGACATCCGTGTTTTGGGACTGTCAAGGCATAATTTTAATTGAATAATTGCCTCAAGGGGAGACCACAAATTCTGCAAGATACTGTGAGACCCTAAAAAAATGGCGGAGGGCGATTCAGAACAAGAGGAGAGGCATGCTGACAAAGGGAGTCTGCCTGCTGCACGACAATGCAAGACCACACACGGCCAACGCCACGAAGGAACTGCTCGCCACGTTTAAATAAGATGTCCTGAACCATCCCGCGCATTCCCCTGACATAGCACCTTCAGATTACTATCTCTTTACCTCCCTGAAGCTGCACATGGGTGGAAAAAGGTTTTCAACCGACGAGGAGGTAAAGGAGGAGGTGGAGAAGTGGACGGAGGGGTTGGCGGGAAACTACTTCGAGGAAGGCATCAAAAAGTTGATACCCCGCTTCACCACCTGCATTGAGAGGAATGGCGACTATGTCGAAAAATTGCTTACATATGTACTACGGTAACCACGTAATTTTTTTTGTTTAAATAAAAAAAAATTGTAACCTACAAAAATTCAGTACACTTACTTTCTGGATATGCCTCGTATATTGTTTTTTTTAAGAAGATATAACAAAAATGAGAATCAAACATATTTATTAAATTAGAGTTAGGCAATACAAAATATAATAATAAAAATAAACAAAATATAATAAATTTTAGTGAGACGTCTGATTTTGTTGAAATCAGCTTAACGTTGTGATTGTTTGTTAACACAAATATACCATAGAAGAATTTGTCACGATAGTTGAATCAATGTACTGAGATACTTCCATATATGGGATATGATACGAACTACGCACGATAGAATGTTGTTTTGGTGGTTTTATGTACACTAAAAGAAAAAAATGTGTGCATATGCTCCGCGGGCCACAAGTAGACACCCAGCGGGCCGCACGTGGCCCGCGGGCCGCGGGTTGGCCACCCTTGCTCTAGATAGTCTAGATGTTCGAAAGACATAATATGGAAGAAACAATACAAATAGAAAGAAAGCAAGACAAATGTGTAACTATCTTAGTCATGAAATAAAGAATCGAAGTCAGAGAAGAAACGGCTAAATCAAAGAGATGGTTGTAAACTTTAGAGATGGGGACTATCAAGATCATAGAAGGAAATAAATTATGGTACAGCCGCATCCAGAAATATGCGAGATGGACGATATTGTCACATGCGGAAGATAATGGTGCGCACATGTGGAACCGCAGTAAACCTCTAGATTACCGACATATTGATATGTATGAAAACCTAGTCGACAACCGCCTTCTGGAAGGACCACCTAACTAATGGAGGGAACTTGCGCCCGTGACTAACATACCTGATGAGAAACAGACCCAAGAAAGTAAAAGGATCGAGTTATTTGCAGTTCACCGTACTAAGTAGTCAGTTCGCACCTTAATGCAGTCAACGTGCCCGAAGAGTCCAGAAAACTCATGTCTACAATCGATAAATTTTCCTTTCGTTCTCTAGCCCCCCACCGCTCCAACTATTATTTATCATTCATTTTGATTGGATTTCGGTTATTCCTTTCCTTAACACTTGCCTTACTGTGCTAAAAAATCCGCCAGCCACGGTGCTGGACGCTAAGCGTCCAGTGAAAAATGTATATTTTAAATCAAAACTATGCAAAATCTGCTAGGTTATTTTTTTGTAATTAGCTATAAAAATCATTTTATTATGTATTAAAACGTCGAATAATCAAATGAAATATAAGTCCTGGTCACTCGCTATCCATCACATGGTGGCAAGTGTTAATATACGAGTACGTCAATCAAAAAGGTCGAATGTGTTAGTATCACATATCGGAAGATCTACAAAAGTGTCTTTGTAGCTCGTCTTCCTGCGGTAAGTTTTCTGCGGTATTCATACCAAATATGTGTTTCTGAATATATGGACATGTGGGGAAATTTTCCAATTATTACACTTAACTTATATGTATGTTATATACATTAATTTAAAGACTGCGTTCCAAAAATGGTCAAGGTATCCAACAGCACTTAGCACAGGTAACGAATTCCAGAATACCGAGCGAAACATAAATTACCGGAGATTAAAGGTCCCCAAACAGAGCGTTAATAAATTTGGCCGGAGAATCCGCCCAGGAGCCCGTCTCCGGCCCTCTGACGTCAGAGGGCGTCTCTGCTGACGTCACTTCGCCTCATGGAAAATCATTCATAAGGCATCTTAGGTGACAAGAACGAGGGGATTACCGCTCAAAGCCACGGCGGGGTGCGGCGGGGAGTGTTAGGGTGGAAAAGGGGTGAGCCACATCACGAAGCGGTAAATAAACTCATTTCCAGGAATCCTTCCCCAGCGACACGGGAATAAACTCGGAGCGAAGATGAGAAAAAAGGCTTCGAGTGTACGCGACACCTCTCGCGCCCCCCAGTATCGAATTGGATCCGGATATAATGTCAACGCGATTTTGTCCGCGTAACAACGTACTCGTACTACGTGTTTAAATACAAATATATTACAAACAAGTTAAGTTATATCACTGATATCCTCGTTAATATTAATACAAGCAACAGGAAAATAAAAATGCTAATGGGTTTATCATAAGACGTGTATTTTGGGGTGAGATAACAAGCTTTTAAGTCCACTTTTCAGTACGGGAAAAAAGTTTGCTAACGAGTATTCGTCAATAAACTGTACTATTCTCTCCGCACGAATGTCAATTGTGACACTCGGTGTGGTGAGGTGCGGATAGCTGATTTAAGACCCTCCCGTAGCGTATAATCAACTGTCTATAGTGTGAATTTTTTATATATTTTTAATCCTCGTATACTTGCTGACTATTACTTTAACTGGTTTGCTGTGTAAATGTGTCTTATTTGGTTTTATTGTAATTGTTATAAATTGTAAATGTGTCTTATTTGGTTTTATTGTAATTGTTATAAATTGTTTTTTTTTAAATTAAGAACTCCCTACTTTTTTCACAAATAAGGTAGATGAAAAAATAAATAAAATTGATAAAAAATAAACAAAATGTCGTGTCGAAAGAATTTGTCCTTAGCAGGTTTTTGGACTGGAGTTTGGTTGTTTCAATGTGCGTATTAGGTGTATCTAGCGTGTGTTTAGTCTTGACTCTGATTATTTTTAACCCATCAGGTGTACCTAGCGTGTGTTTAGTCTTGACTCTGATTATTTTTAACCCATCAGGTGTACCTAGCGTGTGTTTAGTCTTGACTCTGATTATTTTTAACCCATCAGGTGTACCTAGCGTGTGTTTAGTCTTGACTCTGATTATTTTTAACCCATCAGGTGTACCTAGCGTGTGTTTAGTCTTGACTCTGATTATTTTTAACCCATCAGGTGTACCTAGCGTGTGTTTAGTCTTGACTCTGATTATTTTTAACCCATCAGGTGTACCTAGCGTGTGTTTAGTCTTGACTCTGATTATTTTTAACCCATCAGGTGTACCTAGCGTGTGTTTAGTCTTGACTCTGATTATTTTTAACCCATCAGGTGTACCTAGCGTGTGTTTAGTCTTGACTCTGATTATTTTTAACCCATCAGGTGTACCTAGCGTGTGTTTAGTCTTGACTCTGATTATTTTTAACCCATCAGGTGTACCTAGCGTGTGTTTAGTCTTGACTCTGATTATTTTTAACCCATCAGGTGTACCTAGCGTGTGTTTAGTCTTGACTCTGATTATTTTTAACCCATCAGGTGTATCTAGCGTGTGTTTAGTCTTGACTCTGATTATTTTTAACCCATCAGGTGTACCTAGCGTGTGTTTAGTCTTGACTCTGATTATTTTTAACCCATCAGGTGTACCTAGCGTGTGTTTAGTCTTGACTCTGATTATTTTTAACCCATCAGGTGTACCTAGCGTGTGTTTAGTCTTGACTCTGATTATTTTTAACCCATCAGGTGTACCTAGCGTGTGTTTAGTCTTGACTCTGATTATTTTTAACCCATCAGGTGTATCTAGCGTGTGTTTAGTCTTGACTCTGATTATTTTTAACCCATCAGGTGTACCTAGCGTGTGTTTAGTCTTGACTCTGATTATTTTTAACCCATCAGGTGTACCTAGCGTGTGTTTAGTCTTGACTCTGATTATTTTTAACCCATCAGGTGTACCTAGCGTGTGTTTAGTCTTGACTCTGATTATTTTTAACCCATCAGGTGTACCTAGCGTGTGTTTAGTCTTGACTCTGATTATTTTTAACCCATCAGGTGTATCTAGCGTGTGTTTAGTCTTGACTCTGATTATTTTTAA
The DNA here is from genome assembly GCA_949825065.1 of Odontocerum albicorne. Lineage (NCBI taxonomy): Eukaryota > Metazoa > Arthropoda > Insecta > Trichoptera > Odontoceridae > Odontocerum > Odontocerum albicorne. The sequence continues at coordinate 1,175,084 of OX463840.1, read as the reverse complement.
CCCATCAGGTGTACCTAGCGTGTGTTTAGTCTTGACTCTGATTATTTTTAACCCATCAGGTGTACGTAGCGTGTGTTTAGTCTTGACTCTGATTATTTTTAACCCATCAGGTGTACCTAGCGTGTGTTTTTCTTGACTCTGATTATTTTTAACCCATCAGGTGTACCTGGCGTGTGTTTAGTCTTGACTCTGATTATTTTTAACCCATCAGGTGTACCTAGCGTGTGTTTAGTCTTGACTCTGATTATTTTTAACCCATCAGGTGTACCTAGCGTGTGTTTAGTCTTGACTCTGATTATTTTTAACCCATCAGGTGTACGTAGCGTGTGTTTAGTCTTGACTCTGATTATTTTTAACCCATCAGGTGTACCTAGCGTGTGTTTTTCTTGACTCTGATTATTTTTAACCCATCAGGTGTACCTGGCGTGTGTTTAGTCTTGACTCTGATTATTTTTAACCCATCAGGTGTACCTGGCGGGTGTTTAGTCTTTACTCTGATTATTTTTAACCCATCAGATGTATCTACCGTGTGTTTAGTCTTGACTCTGATTATTTTTAACCCATCAGGTGTACCTAGCGTGTGTTTAGTCTTGACTCTGATTATTTTTAACCCATCAGGTGTACGTACCTGGCGTGTGATAAGTCTTTACTCTGATTATTTTTAACCCATCAGGTGTATCTAGCGTGTGTTTAGTCTTGACTCTGATAATTTTTAACCCATCAGGTGTACCTAGCGTGTGTTTAGTCTTGACTCTGATTATTTTTAACCCATCAGGTGTACCTAGCGTGTGTTTTTCTTGACTCTGATTATTTTTAACCCATCAGGTGTACCTGGCGTGTGTTTAGTCTTGACTCTGATTATTTTTAACCCATCAGGTGTACCTGGCGGGTGTTTAGTCTTGACTCTGATTATTTTTAACCCATCAGGTGTACCTAGCGTGTGTTTAGTCTTGACTGATTATTTTTAACCCATCAGGTGTACCTAGCGTGTGTTTAGTCTTGACTCTGATTATTTTTAACCCATCAGGTGTACCTAGCGTGTGTTTAGTCTTGACTCTGATTATTTTTAACCCATCAGGTGTACCTAGCGTGTGTTTAGTCTTGACTCTGATTATTTTTAACCCATCAGGTGTACCTAGCGTGTGTTTAGTCTTGACTCTGATTATTTTTAACCCATCAGGTGTATCTAGCGTGTGTTTAGTCTTGACTCTGATTATTTTTAACCCATCAGGTGTATCTAGCGTGTGTTTAGTCTTGACTCTGATTATTTTTAACCCATCAGGTGTACCTAGCGTGTGTTTAGTCTTGACTCTGATTATTTTTAACCCATCAGGTGTACCTAGCGTGTGTTTAGTCTTGACTCTGATTATTTTTAACCCATCAGGTGTACCTAGCGTGTGTTTAGTCTTGACTCTGATTATTTTTAACCCATCAGGTGTACCTAGCGTGTGTTTAGTCTTGACTCTGATTATTTTTAACCCATCAGGTGTATCTAGCGTGTGTTTAGTCTTGACTCTGATTATTTTTAACCCATCAGGTGTACCTAGCGTGTGTTTAGTCTTGACTCTGATTATTTTTAACCCATCAGGTGTATCTAGCGTGTGTTTAGTCTTGACTCTGATTATTTTTAACCCATCAGGTGTACCTAGCGTGTGTTTAGTCTTGACTCTGATTATTTTTAACCCATCAGGTGTACCTAGCGTGTGTTTAGTCTTGACTCTGATTATTTTTAACCCATCAGGTGTACCTAGCGTGTGTTTAGTCTTGACTCTGATTATTTTTAACCCATCAGGTGTACCTAGCGTGTGTTTAGTCTTGACTCTGATTATTTTTAACCCATCAGGTGTATCTAGCGTGTGTTTAGTCTTGACTCTGATTATTTTTAACCCATCAGGTGTACCTAGCGTGTGTTTAGTCTTGACTCTGATTATTTTTAACCCATCAGGTGTACGTAGCGTGTGTTTAGTCTTGACTCTGATTATTTTTAACCCATCAGGTGTACCTAGCGTGTGTTTTTCTTGACTCTGATTATTTTTAACCCATCAGGTGTACCTGGCGTGTGTTTAGTCTTGACTCTGATTATTTTTAACCCATCAGGTGTACCTAGCGTGTGTTTAGTCTTGACTCTGATTATTTTTAACCCATCAGGTGTACCTAGCGTGTGTTTAGTCTTGACTCTGATTATTTTTAACCCATCAGGTGTACGTAGCGTGTGTTTAGTCTTGACTCTGATTATTTTTAACCCATCAGGTGTACCTAGCGTGTGTTTTTCTTGACTCTGATTATTTTTAACCCATCAGGTGTACCTGGCGTGTGTTTAGTCTTGACTCTGATTATTTTTAACCCATCAGGTGTACCTGGCGGGTGTTTAGTCTTTACTCTGATTATTTTTAACCCATCAGATGTATCTACCGTGTGTTTAGTCTTGACTCTGATTATTTTTAACCCATCAGGTGTACCTAGCGTGTGTTTAGTCTTGACTCTGATTATTTTTAACCCATCAGGTGTACGTACCTGGCGTGTGATAAGTCTTTACTCTGATTATTTTTAACCCATCAGGTGTATCTAGCGTGTGTTTAGTCTTGACTCTGATAATTTTTAACCCATCAGGTGTACCTAGCGTGTGTTTAGTCTTGACTCTGATTATTTTTAACCCATCAGGTGTACCTAGCGTGTGTTTTTCTTGACTCTGATTATTTTTAACCCATCAGGTGTACCTGGCGTGTGTTTAGTCTTGACTCTGATTATTTTTAACCCATCAGGTGTACCTGGCGGGTGTTTAGTCTTGACTCTGATTATTTTTAACCCATCAGGTGTACCTAGCGTGTGTTTAGTCTTGACTGATTATTTTTAACCCATCAGGTGTACCTAGCGTGTGTTTAGTCTTGACTCTGATTATTTTTAACCCATCAGGTGTACCTAGCGTGTGTTTAGTCTTGACTCTGATTATTTTTAACCCATCAGGTGTACCTAGCGTGTGTTTAGTCTTGACTCTGATTATTTTTAACCCATCAGGTGTACCTAGCGTGTGTTTAGTCTTGACTCTGATTATTTTTAACCCATCAGGTGTATCTAGCGTGTGTTTAGTCTTGACTCTGATTATTTTTAACCCATCAGGTGTACCTAGCGTGTGTTTAGTCTTGACTCTGATTATTTTTAACCCATCAGGTGTACCTAGCGTGTGTTTAGTCTTGACTCTGATTATTTTTAACCCATCAGGTGTACCTAGCGTGTGTTTAGTCTTGACTCTGATTATTTTTAACCCATCAGGTGTACCTAGCGTGTGTTTAGTCTTGACTCTGATTATTTTTAACCCATCAGGTGTATCTAGCGTGTGTTTAGTCTTGACTCTGATTATTTTTAACCCATCAGGTGTACCTAGCGTGTGTTTAGTCTTGACTCTGATTATTTTTAACCCATCAGGTGTACCTAGCGTGTGTTTAGTCTTGACTCTGATTATTTTTAACCCATCAGGTGTACCTAGCGTGTGTTTAGTCTTGACTCTGATTATTTTTAACCCATCAGGTGTACCTAGCGTGTGTTTAGTCTTGACTCTGATTATTTTTAACCCATCAGGTGTATCTAGCGTGTGTTTAGTCTTGACTCTGATTATTTTTAACCCATCAGGTGTACCTAGCGTGTGTTTAGTCTTGACTCTGATTATTTTTAACCCATCAGGTGTACGTAGCGTGTGTTTAGTCTTGACTCTGATTATTTTTAACCCATCAGGTGTACCTAGCGTGTGTTTTTCTTGACTCTGATTATTTTTAACCCATCAGGTGTACCTGGCGTGTGTTTAGTCTTGACTCTGATTATTTTTAACCCATCAGGTGTACCTAGCGTGTGTTTAGTCTTGACTCTGATTATTTTTAACCCATCAGGTGTACCTAGCGTGTGTTTAGTCTTGACTCTGATTATTTTTAACCCATCAGGTGTACGTAGCGTGTGTTTAGTCTTGACTCTGATTATTTTTAACCCATCAGGTGTACCTAGCGTGTGTTTTTCTTGACTCTGATTATTTTTAACCCATCAGGTGTACCTGGCGTGTGTTTAGTCTTGACTCTGATTATTTTTAACCCATCAGGTGTACCTGGCGGGTGTTTAGTCTTTACTCTGATTATTTTTAACCCATCAGATGTATCTACCGTGTGTTTAGTCTTGACTCTGATTATTTTTAACCCATCAGGTGTACCTAGCGTGTGTTTAGTCTTGACTCTGATTATTTTTAACCCATCAGGTGTACCTGGCGTGTGATAAGTCTTTACTCTGATTATTTTTAACCCATCAGGTGTATCTAGCGTGTGTTTAGTCTTGACTCTGATAATTTTTAACCCATCAGGTGTACCTAGCGTGTGTTTAGTCTTGACTCTGATTATTTTTAACCCATCAGGTGTACCTAGCGTGTGTTTTTCTTGACTCTGATTATTTTTAACCCATCAGGTGTACCTGGCGTGTGTTTAGTCTTGACTCTGATTATTTTTAACCCATCAGGTGTACCTGGCGGGTGTTTAGTCTTGACTCTGATTATTTTTAACCCATCAGGTGTACCTAGCGTGTGTTTAGTCTTGACTGATTATTTTTAACCCATCAGGTGTACCTAGCGTGTGTTTAGTCTTGACTCTGATTATTTTTAACCCATCAGGTGTACCTAGCGTGTGTTTAGTCTTGACTCTGATTATTTTTAACCCATCAGGTGTACCTAGCGTGTGTTTAGTCTTGACTCTGATTATTTTTAACCCATCAGGTGTACCTAGCGTGTGTTTAGTCTTGACTCTGATTATTTTTAACCCATCAGGTGTATCTAGCGTGTGTTTAGTCTTGACTCTGATTATTTTTAACCCATCAGGTGTACCTAGCGTGTGTTTAGTCTTGACTCTGATTATTTTTAACCCATCAGGTGTACCTAGCGTGTGTTTAGTCTTGACTCTGATTATTTTTAACCCATCAGGTGTACCTAGCGTGTGTTTAGTCTTGACTCTGATTATTTTTAACCCATCAGGTGTACCTAGCGTGTGTTTAGTCTTGACTCTGATTATTTTTAACCCATCAGGTGTATCTAGCGTGTGTTTAGTCTTGACTCTGATTATTTTTAACCCATCAGGTGTACCTAGCGTGTGTTTAGTCTTGACTCTGATTATTTTTAACCCATCAGGTGTACCTAGCGTGTGTTTAGTCTTGACTCTGATTATTTTTAACCCATCAGGTGTACCTAGCGTGTGTTTAGTCTTGACTCTGATTATTTTTAACCCATCAGGTGTACCTAGCGTGTGTTTAGTCTTGACTCTGATTATTTTTAACCCATCAGGTGTATCTAGCGTGTGTTTAGTCTTGACTCTGATTATTTTTAACCCATCAGGTGTACCTAGCGTGTGTTTAGTCTTGACTCTGATTATTTTTAACCCATCAGGTGTACGTAGCGTGTGTTTAGTCTTGACTCTGATTATTTTTAACCCATCAGGTGTACCTAGCGTGTGTTTTTCTTGACTCTGATTATTTTTAACCCATCAGGTGTACCTGGCGTGTGTTTAGTCTTGACTCTGATTATTTTTAACCCATCAGGTGTACCTAGCGTGTGTTTAGTCTTGACTCTGATTATTTTTAACCCATCAGGTGTACCTAGCGTGTGTTTAGTCTTGACTCTGATTATTTTTAACCCATCAGGTGTACGTAGCGTGTGTTTAGTCTTGACTCTGATTATTTTTAACCCATCAGGTGTACCTAGCGTGTGTTTTTCTTGACTCTGATTATTTTTAACCCATCAGGTGTACCTGGCGTGTGTTTAGTCTTGACTCTGATTATTTTTAACCCATCAGGTGTACCTGGCGGGTGTTTAGTCTTTACTCTGATTATTTTTAACCCATCAGATGTATCTACCGTGTGTTTAGTCTTGACTCTGATTATTTTTAACCCATCAGGTGTACCTAGCGTGTGTTTAGTCTTGACTCTGATTATTTTTAACCCATCAGGTGTACCTGGCGTGTGATAAGTCTTTACTCTGATTATTTTTAACCCATCAGGTGTATCTAGCGTGTGTTTAGTCTTGACTCTGATAATTTTTAACCCATCAGGTGTACCTAGCGTGTGTTTAGTCTTGACTCTGATTATTTTTAACCCATCAGGTGTACCTAGCGTGTGTTTTTCTTGACTCTGATTATTTTTAACCCATCAGGTGTACCTGGCGTGTGTTTAGTCTTGACTCTGATTATTTTTAACCCATCAGGTGTACCTGGCGGGTGTTTAGTCTTGACTCTGATTATTTTTAACCCATCAGGTGTACCTAGCGTGTGTTTAGTCTTGACTGATTATTTTTAACCCATCAGGTGTACCTAGCGTGTGTTTAGTCTTGACTCTGATTATTTTTAACCCATCAGGTGTACCTAGCGTGTGTTTAGTCTTGACTCTGATTATTTTTAACCCATCAGGTGTACCTAGCGTGTGTTTAGTCTTGACTCTGATTATTTTTTAACCCATCAGGTGTACCTAGCGTATGTTTAGTCTTGACTCTGATTATTTTTAACCCATCAGGTGTACCTAGCGTGTGTTTAGTCTTGACTCTGATTATTTTTAACCCATCAGGTGTACCTAGCGTGTGTTTAGTCTTGACTCTGATTATTTTTTAACCCATCAGGTGTACCTAGCGTGTGTTTAGTCTTGACTCTGATTATTTTTAACCCATCAGGTGTATCTAGCGTGTGTTTAGTCTTGACTCTGATAATTTTTAACCCATCAGGTGTACCTAGCGTGTGTTTAGTCTTGACTCTGATTATTTTTAACCCATCAGGTGTACCTAGCGTGTGTTTTTCTTGACTCTGATTATTTTTAACCCATCAGGTGTACCTGGCGTGTGTTTAGTCTTGACTCTGATTATTTTTAACCCATCAGGTGTACCTGGCGGGTGTTTAGTCTTGACTCTGATTATTTTTAACCCATCAGGTGTACCTAGCGTGTGTTTAGTCTTGACTGATTATTTTTAACCCATCAGGTGTACCTAGCGTGTGTTTAGTCTTGACTCTGATTATTTTTAACCCATCAGGTGTACCTAGCGTGTGTTTAGTCTTGACTCTGATTATTTTTAACCCATCAGGTGTACCTGGCGTGTGATAAGTCTTTACTCTGATTATTTTTAACCCATCAGGTGTATCTAGCGTGTGTTTAGTCTTGACTCTGATTATTTTTAACCCATCAGGTGTACCTAGCGTGTGTTTAGTCTTGACTCTGATTATTTTTTAACCCATCAGGTGTACCTAGCGTGTGTTTAGTCTTGACTCTGATTATTTTTAACCCATCAGGTGCACCTGGCGTGTGTTTAGTCTTTACTCTGATTATTTTTAACCCATCAGGTGTATCTAGCGTGTGTTTAGTCTTGACTCTGATTATTTTTAACCCATCAGGTGTACCTAGTGCGTGTTTAGTTTTAACTCTGATTATTTTTAACCCATCAGGTGTATCTAGCGTGTGTTTGGTATTGACTCTAATTATTTTTAACCCACGCTCCTCCAATTTTTTCTATTTGCTCTTGGACTATCCCAATACTATCTATTACTGATGTACTTACTTATAAAGGATTCAAATTATTTGTTAATAGCAAAAAAAACTGTAAAGCAAAAGTAGAAAAAAAAATATGCAAAAGAAAAAAACATTAATCATAGTAGAAAAAGTCCGAGTCCGAGATATAATTTCTGATAAGGAAGTAAAAAATGACTATAAAAGTTGTGCCGATACAAAAGCGCCGCGAGGCTCATTCCTTGCCACGTAATTATGGAGAGAAAAGTCTAGACTCGGCCAAAAATTGCATGTTGTCCAAAATACATCGACACGCGACACACATTAAAGGGGTAAATCATCCGAAATGTAGTCCTAATTGCGAAAATGGCAGTTAAAACACCGCACAACACTGGTGATAACAGAGCTCACATTACCATACACTAACAGAGGCTTATATAGTAGCTAAATTCAAGATAAAAGGGGTCAAATGTCCGTTATATAATATAGTATATTGAGCTTTTGTTATATTTTTAATCTTTAAAGTCATTAAATAGTTAATACTTATCGTGATAAGTTTAAATCGAATTGTTTCATCGTAAAGAAACTAAAAAAAGACAACATATACTCGTGTATATGATCCTATATAAACATACCTACCAATCAACAGTCGTACACAATTTATGAAGTGCTTAAACGTTTAGGACGATTCTTCTACAACCGTTAGGTTACATGTCGTCTTCTACAACCCGATAGGTTTAAATGTCGTCTTACAAGTCCTTATGACAAACCAGTACCAACTTTCTAAAAGTCCACTTCATGCTTACTATCACGGCAGTAAGAACAGAGTGCCAGATTTTCCTGTAGCGACATACATCCAATCAACAGTCGTACACAATTTATGAAGTGCTTAAATTTTTAGGACGATTCTTCTACAACCGTTAGGTTACATGTCGTATTTTACAACCAGATAGGTTTAAATGTCGTCTTACAAGTCCTTATGACAAACCAGTCCCAACTTTCTAAAATTCCACTTCATGCTTACTATCACGGCAGTAAGAACAGAGCGCCAGACTTTCCTGTAGCGACATACATCCAATCAACAGTCGTACACAATTTATGAAGTGCTTAAACCTTTAGGACGATTCTTCTACAACCGTTAGGTTACATGTCGTATTTTACAACCAGATAGGTTTAAATGTCGTCTTACAAGCCCTTATGACAAACCAGTCCCAACTTTCTAAAATTTAACTTCATGCATACTATCACGGCAGTAAGAACAGAGCGCCAGACTTTCCTATATCGACATACATCCAATCAACAGTCGTACACAATTTATGAAGTGCTTAAACCTTTAGGACGATTCTTCTACAACCGTTAGGTTACATGTCGTCTTTTACAACCAGATAGGTTTAAATGTCGTCTTACAAGCCCTTATGACAAACCAGTCCCAACTTTCTAAAATTTAACTTCATGCATACTATCAAGGCAGTAAGAACAGAGCGCCAGACTTTCCTGTATCGACATACATCCAAACAACAGTCGTACACAATTTATGAAGTGCTTAAACGTTTAGGACGATTCTTCTACAACCGTTAGGTTACATGTCCTCTTCTACAACCCGATAGGTTTACATGTCGTCTTACAAGTTCTTATGACAAACCAGTCCCAACTTTCTAAAATTCCACTTCATGCTTACTATCACGGCAGTAAGAACAGAGTGCCAGATTTTCCTGTAGCGACATACATCCAATCAACAGTCGTACACAATTTATGAAGTGCTTAAACGTTTAGGACGATTCTTCTACAACCGTTAGGTTACATGTCGTCTTCTACAACCCGATAGGTTTACATGTCGTCTTACAAGTCCTTATGACAAACCAGTCCCAACTTTCTAAAATTCCACTTCATGCTTACTATCACGGCAGTAAGAACAGAGTGCCAGATTTTCCTGTAGCGACATACATCCAATCAACAGTCGTACACAATTTATGAAGTGCTTAAATTTTTAGGACGATTCTTCTACAACCGTTAGGTTACATGTCGTATTTTACAACCAGATAGGTTTAAATGTCGTCTTACAAGTCCTTATGAGAAACCAGTCCCAACTTTCTAAAATTTAACTTCATGCATACTATCACGGCAGTAAGAACAGAGCGCCAGACTTTCCTGTAGCGACATACATCCAATCAACAGTCGTATACAATTTATGAAGTGCTTAAACCTTTAGGACGATTCTTCTACAACCGTTAGGTTACATGTCGTATTTTACAACCAGATAGGTTTAAATGTCGTCTTACAAGTCCTTATGACAAACCAGTCCCAACTTTCTAAAATTTAACTTCATGCATACTATCACGGCAGTAAGAACAGAGCGCCAGACTTTCCTGTATCGACATACATCCTTCGTTTCTTCCACACCCACACATACGCCTTTTCATATAACTACTACGATTTCTTAGAAATTTTAGATAGTCCTCCTTACAAAATATCATACACTTGATCCAACCATATTTTCGTTGGTTTTCCTCTACCACGTCTTCCACTCACATTTGCACTGTATCTTTGTTTTGTTAGCATTTTTCCATGCATTCGTTCGAAGTGTACAAACCTTCTCAGAGTGGCCCTTCTTCGTCCTTCTTAACACATCAGTATTAAGTTCACATTCATTCTAAATCATTTCATTACTTATCATGTGAAAGAGCTAAGAGCCACTCAGAGCCACTCAGATGTAAACTCGGCCTAAGAGCCACTCAGATGTAAATTGATCACCGATAACGTACCCATCGAGCAAGTCATGCGATTCACTTACCTAGGTGTCGAGATCTCCAGCAACAGTTACCTATACAGTGAAGTACGAACACAAGCTAATAAAACGACAGCTTTGGCTGGCTGCCTGCGGGACACTATATGGAGAAACAAACACATGCTAACCGAAAGCAAGGTCAGGATATATGAGACATGCGTCTGCCCCATCATGACATATGGGATAGAAGTGAGAGCCGATACCAACAGGACAATATACCTTCTCAGAGTGGCAGAAATGAGAACCCTACGCTCCATCGCAGGCAGAACTCTTAGAGATCGGATTAGAAATGAGACGATAAGGTCTGTCTATGGTTTTGAAGACATGGTTAGGTGGGGAAGAAGCAGAAGGCGCTTTTGGAAGGATCATGTGGACCGCATGGAGGATATAAGACTGGCAAAAATCGCTAAGACTGAGACCCTAGCAGCAGGAGATTACCAGGAAGGCCGCCGAAAAGGTGGAAGGACAGCTGGACGTCATCATCCCAGGACAGCCCACCGTCACAAACAGGTCATACGACCTAAACCAAGAGCAAGAACAAGACTTATATTGTCCTATACCGTCTCCCCGTGT